>VZQC01006379.1:270186-395896 GCA_009823505.1 Rhizomys pruinosus
GTTCCAACAGGACAAAATGTCACCAACTTAACGGCTGAGAAAGAAAAGATACAGCTTTGCATTGAGTAGGATGTACCAGAAAGTGCCAACTGAAAGGTTGACCTGTCTGAACATTGAAAGGAAGAAAAGCCTCAGATTGCCATAAACATCGAACCCCTCTGTGGCCCCTACATGTAACAACTATTTATAATGAGTCCTAATGAAACTTGCCTTCTAGGTGCCGCAAGGTTTTGATATGAGAGACTTTCTTGCCTCCCCCCCATAGAACAAGGAGAAATATGACGATGATGAGGTCACTCTCCAACTGTAAATTGGAGACAACTATTATAGAGGTAATCTCTTATAAAACCGTTGTCTTCTTTTTAGGTATGCAAGGCTGATTGAGCTAGGCTTCAGGTTCTCACTTCTAATTTTGTACTGGAATGTCCAGCTAGTTCTTGCCCAGCTAGTCAGGAGCTCCTCCAGAGACCTGAGACAGGTAACAATCAGGCAAGTTTAACCACTGCACCACATGGGCACCACCTACTGGCTCTCCAGGGCTGGATACAAACATTTGGATCTTGGTCCAAGGGTAGGGAAGTCTAGCCTGAAGCTGAGAGACAGGCCCCAGGTGTTCCCTAATTGGTGTGTAGGGAGTCTGGAATGTCACTACCACTGGGCCTTCTGTGCCGCCTGCCTACCAGGGCTTCACACTCCACTCCACGGGCCGCCTCATGTGTTTTTTAAAATATTTTATTTGTTATTTGTATTTGATGTGTATGTGTGTTATGCCTACATGTATGCAAGTGCACATAGGCCCTGCAATGCCTGCAGAGGCCAGAAGAGGGCGTCAGAACTGGAGTTACAGATGGTTGTTATCCACCATGTGGGTGCTGGGAACTGAACCCAGGTCATCTGGAAGATCAACCAGTGCTCTGAACCACTGAGCCATCTCTCTACCCCATGTAGTGGGATTTTATTCATCTATAAAGAAAGAAGAAATTATATGACTTGCAGCAAAATAGATCAAATGGAACTCCATAAGATTAAACAAATTAAGGTTCAAAAACGTTAAATATAGTGTTTCCTCTCCTGTGTAGAAGAATATATATATATATATATATATATGTATATATGATATATATATATATGATACAGTAGTATTTTATAGATACACACCTAACTGTGTATGTGTATATCATGAGAAGGGAGACTATTTGGGAAGGTGAAGGACAATTGGAGGGCAGGAACCTTAATGGAAAGTGAATATGATCCAAATAAACAAAAAACCTGAGCAAAATCATTATGAAGCCTGTCTCTTTGTACATGAATACACACCATTTTTTAATGGTGGCGAATACTTTATGAACTGTTCATTTACTCCAGCAGCCATAACAAAGTACCACAGACTGGATGACTTAAACAACAGAAATTAATCATTTTTGTCACAGTTCTGAAGGCTGGAAACATGAGGTTGAGGTATGGTAAGGTTAGTTTCTTCTGAGATCTCCTCCTTAACATGCCTTCTATTATTCTCTGTAGTGGTCTGAGTCATGGTCTTTCTTCTTATTAGGTCGGTAATCCCATCAGGTTAGGATTTAAATTTTTTAGATGTTAGGTACGTCCGTGTTTGGATGTAAGTGCACCACATGCATGCAATGCCCGTGGAGACTAGAATAGCATGTCGACTCCCCTGGACGTGGAGTTACAGATGAGCTGCCATGTGGGTGCTAGGAATCAAACCTGGGTCTTCTGGAAGAGCAGCCAATGCTCTTCACTCAAGCCATCTCTCCAGCTCCAGAATCATTTAATCTTAATTACCTTTTAAAGACCCTCTCCCAAAATACAGTCACATGCTGGAATACAAGGGGTTAAGACTTCAACATAAGACTATGGAAAGTACTATACGCATTTCATCTCATATACAATCCTGTCTCCAAAATATCGCGATATGATCATTCTTCCATTTTAATATTGATTGATCCTGTGATCTGTTCTGGATAATAGAATGTGGAGGAAGCATCCCATAGACAAAATATTGTAATCATAAGTGTTTACAATTCTAGTGGGTGTTTATTGCTTTTTTGTTTTGTTTTGGTTTGGTTTGGTTTAAAACTTTGGAATATTTGCATATATGTGCCGAGATCTCTGGGAGATAGGACTTAAATATTAACAGGAAGCTCATTTGTATTTCATGTACACTATATAGAGTTCTCTAGAGAAACAAAAACAATAGAAGCAATATCTCCAAATGGGATTTATTGGCTTGATTTATACAATGCCAAGAACCTAGCTCGGTCCATGAAGCTCAGTCCCAATCTGTCGTTGAAGGCCTGAGGATTCCTGGCGAGCTGCTGGCCTTTAGCCCACATTGGAAGCCTGAAGCTGGGTCCTAATGTCAATGAAGGAATTCAGCGGTGGCAACAACACAGTGGGGGACCTTGCCAGCAAGAATGAAGGCAAGCAGGCAAAAAAACAAGCATCTTTCTTCTTCCAGTTCCTCCATCTCTGCTTCCGCCAGAAGGTGGCGCCCAACATTTCAAATAATCTGTTCAAGAAAATTCCTCACAGGAATACCCAGCCACCTTCCTTTTAGTTAATTCCAGGTTGACAGCCAAGATTAACCATCACAACACCTTATACCCATAGCCTGAAGGTGTATTTTATTTTATGTACAATATTTTAGAAATTTTGTGACAAATTAAGTACCCAAAAAGTTTTGGATTTTGGAGCATTTCATATTTTCAGGGTTGGGTTGGTTGTTTTGTTTTGGTTTTTTTATCTTTTTTTTCTTTTTTTTTTTGAGTGTTTAACCTCTAACACTATATAACTTCCAAGGCTCAGACTTAAGAAATGTTCTGCTTTTGTCTTCTTCAGCTGGACCCACTCTCTTCTCTCAGACACCTACTAGGTAAAGAGTCCCAACCACTAAAAGGGGAGGCTCCATGGAGGGAGGCCTGGAGCAACCTTAAATGTTCCCACTACATTTAGGCTCCTAAGAGAACTACCCAGTTGCACCTCAGCCAATCTAGAAAGCCTCGGTAACTTATTGTAGATAGTTCAAGCCATTCAGTATTTAGAATGACTGGCTACTAAACTGAAAGTGTTGGCACTGTGGTCCTGGGGGCAACAGAAAATGGAGGGAGGGTTAAAGAGATGGCTCAAGGTTTAAGAGCACTGGCTGCTCTTTCAGAGGACTGGGGTTCAGTTCCTAGTACCCACATGGTGGCTGACAGCCAACCATGACTCCAGTTCCATGGGATTGGACACCCTCTTCTGACCTCTGCCAGCATTGCCCAACATGGGTGCACCTACCTATATGTGCAGGCCTTACACTCATGCACATAGAATAGAAATGAATTTTCAAAAAAGGGATCCTGAGGGAAATGTGACAACTACCCAGGGAGAAGTTTTGGAAGGCGTGTACATACTGGGAAGGTGTCCCCTCAGATCAGGAATCCTCACAGGCAGGCCTGTAGCTATGTCAATTTAAATTCCTATTCCACATGTCTGGGGGTCTCGCTCTATTGTCCCATGGCCTTGTGGAATACAAGAGCCGTTATTGCTATTTTTAACTTTTTATTTATTATTTTCATTTTTTTAAATTTATTTCTGCATGTGTATGAATGTACTGTCTGCATGTAGGTTTGTGCACCCGTGTCGTGCAATGCCGCAGAGGTCAGAAGAGGGTGTCGGATTCCCCTGGAACTGGAGTTCTCCTGAAATTGGAGTTTCAGATGGTTCTCAGCCACCATGTGAGTGCTGGGGATCGAACCCCGGTCCTCTGTAAGAGTGGTCAGCACTCTTAACCACTAGGCCATCTCTCCAGCCCCTATTATTTTCATTTTTATTTAATGTGTATGAGTGTATTGTCTGCATGTGTGTACCCACATACAGTCCCTGTGGAGGTCAGACGGGGGACTTGAATTCTCCTGGAACTGGAGTTATAGACGGTTGTTGGCTGCCATATGGGTCCTGAAAATGGAATCCAGTTCTCTCCAAGAGCAGCCAGTTCTCTTAACTGCTGGGCAATCTATTCAGCCCCTGGCTATTTTTTCCTATAGATTCATGGCCCTTATAATCACAGTTGAGCTCAACCCTCACCAGCCATTATTACATATTAATATTGTTACATATGAATGAATTTATTCACAATGAACAGAGGGGCTTTCTGATTTTATCACCACAACCTTTCAAGGATATTCCAGCCTCGCAATTTGTCCTTTTCTTTGTATGTACCCTCTAGTGCCACCAGAGACAGTCCACCCATATCACATCTCTATAGTTGCCATAGTTACTGAGTATCTCCATTCTTTGATCTCCCAATGTCTTGGCTTTGACCAGCACTCTGTCCCTTGCTACCACTGGCAATAATTTAAGTAATCAGTGCCAAAAATGTCATAGATTACCAGCATCTCATTTCCCCCAGCAAGGACACACTCATTAGATATGTGAACAATCCAATCATGGAATCTTAATTGACTGTTATGTTGCAGTCATAGATTCAACAAGGGAACTGGTGAAGAGTAGAAGGAAAGGACTATTTACAAAATGGATAGACAGAAGTAAAGAACAGCAATAGAGTGAAGGAAATGCCCAAGGCAGCAGAGGTAACAGGCTCCAAGGCTTTCAATGCTGTCCCCAAGGGATCTAGAGCCAAGCCACCACACTGTACTCCATCCGCGCATGGGTTAGAGGACGTCCCCTGGGTAGTACAAGCGACTGGTTTCTAACTAAAAGGCAAAACCACACTATCCTACATGGCTGTAGGGAACGCTGGCACAGAGCTTTGATGACCAAACCACAGGTCTGCTAACAATGCTGGCTTGTAACCAAAATCTACCCACGCAGAGGGGCTTTACAAACCCCTTCTCATCTTCTTAATTAAACACAGGCTGCTCTTCTTATTACCCTGAGTCTTCTCAGTATCAGTCTTAGGGAAAAGCTGAGATCTAAGCTCAGGCATCTTTGTTTGCAGGGCTCATTCTCCTAAGCACCAGGAAGACAACAGGAAAAGCTTGGCTTTGGAGCCCAGAGTCCGCACTGGGCTCATTATTCATTTCTTCTCAGAGCCTCAAGATGTCAATCTTTCCTCCCATCTATAAGGAACCTGCCTCAAGTGGCCCTCATTCCTCCTCCTCTTCCTCCTCATCCTCTTCCTCCTCCTCTTCCTCCTCCTCCTTCTGCTCCTCTTCCCCTCTTCTTCCTCCTCCTCTTCCTCCTCCTTCTCTTCCTTCTCTTCCTCCTCCTCTTCCTTCTCCTCCTCTGCCTCCTCCTGCTCCTCCTCCCCCTCTTTCTCCTCCTCCTCCTCCTTCTGCTCCTCTTCCCCTCTTCCTCTTCCTCCTCTTCCTCCTCCTCCTCTTCCTCCTCCTCCTCTTCCTCCTCTTCCTCCTCTTCCTCCTCTTCCTCCTCCTCTTCTTTCTCCTCCTCCTCCTCATTCCTACTTCTCCTTGTATCCCAGAGATCAAGCCTCAGTGTTTTCCTTGAGGAGCCATCCATTGTTTATTGAGACACGGTCTCTTACTGAACTGGCCAGGATGCTCACCCAGGATCCCCGGGGGTCTCCTTGTCTCTCCCTCCCCAATCCTTGCATTGCAACTGGACATCATCGTACCTGCTTTTTCCATGGATTCTGGCGATCAAACTCAGGTCTTTGTGCTTGAATAAGCCATTTACCAACTGAGCCATCTCCCCATCCAGTATCAGGGACTCTTATAAAACATCATGTGCCCAGAGAGTCAGCCCAGGGCCGCTACATACCAGGCACTCTGCCTCTGAACCTGTGTGGATGCTGGTAAGAGCATACTGCTAGGTAGATGGGACCTGCAAAAAGAATCCTTGAGAGCCAAGGGGCCGGGTAGGAAGAACATCTCCCTTTGACCATGGCCCTTTGGCCAAGTTCCTTCCTTAGAGAAGCAGCAACCCTGGTCTGTCTGGATAATGGATCGTGGCACCTCCTTCTCTTTGTGCAACCCAACTCCCAGGCTATCTACACCAGTGTCTTAGCTGCCTCCTGACAGCTGTCTCAGCCCTGGAATCTGACACTCAGCTTCCCTTCCTGGGGAAATAGTTCCTTCTGCTTCCCAGTTGTCTTTTCATGCACACACCAGGATATAATCCCATTCTCATCCTTAAGCCTAGGGTGTATTTCCAGCCTCATCCTTAAACTTCCTTGTGAAATGAGAGATTCTGAACCCTCAAAGTCATCTCAGGATTAAATGCATGTTCCTAGGGTGGAAGAGCAGAGTCTGTCACCATCCCTGAGAAACGGGAGCGTCAGTCTCCTACTGCTGCCATCTGTGTGGTGCTGCAGACTCCAGAACAACAGGTGCAGAAAGGTTCCTCAAATGAGCCCTGCCACCCCCTCCACACAGCAAGCCCATAAAGGAAGGCCTCTGGGGCCTGCCAGGTCAGGAGGCTGAAAGTCCTGCCAATCTGCAGTGAAGAAAAATACAACCCACAATGCCAAGAAAGGCAGCCCAGGGTAAGCAACCCTGCAGAGGGGAGAGGTGTGCAAATTCAAAAGAGTGAGAGGCAGAAAAGAGGATCTCCAGATGCCAAGGATGCTGCTTTGCCTGACCACATCTAGAAGACCTACCCCTGCCAAACAATTAGTTGCTTCATTAGCCACAACCAGGTTGAATCAAGGAAGTTAATTAAAGACTGTGGCCTTATGCTTTCAGAAAGGAACTTCAGAAGCCACCGATTGCACTTGCAAACAAGACACACCCAAGTACCCATCCTGTGCCCTGCCCTCTCTCAGCCAGCCAGAAAAGCCTGATCATTCTTAAAGAGGCAGAACTTGATTTGAGTAGAAACATCCATCAAGGGTGTTCACAAAATAAAGGCGCATTGTTTCAAAGGAAAATGAGCACAGGGAATAATTTACTCTGTGTGTGTGTGTGTGTGTGTGTGTGTGTGTGTGTGTGTGTGTGTGTATGTGTATGTGTGTGTACAAACAAGTGAACTGACCCAGGAAAGCACCTGACTCAGCATAGAACAACATCTAGAGAGTGTCAAGCACTAGCCTGGGGTCAAAGTAGGCAGAACTGTATTTTGCTCAAGGCTTATTTATCTATTGGATACTGCAAGGCTTCCCGAGGCCACAAGCTATACTGTGCAATTCTGATTTTACTTAAAAATCACATAGACATTTATAAAACAACAGTTAGTTCTACAAAACAAAACATTATATAAACATACACAGCAGCAGAAATGGCACCTGCTCCTTCCCAAACCACCAGCTCCCCTCTACCCAGACAAGTCTACCACCAGCCGTGTACCATGTCCTTGTTAACTGGCTTAACATAATCCATTTTCAGAGTCTGGCACCCTTTTGTGCCTGCTCTAGACTGGGGCTCAGGGACCGTGCCTTTTCTAAAACTTTCTGCAAGATTTCCAAATAAATTCAAGGCCTAACAGACGTTCCTTCCCAGCAGGCGAAGGGCACCTGTGCCTTCCCTGTCTCCCGGCTCATGAGCACTCCCAATGGGGAGGAGACCGTGAGCAATGGCCCCAATGCGACTGCCACCCACCACCTCTCACAGATTTGCATGCTTCGAATGAGCCCCCTTCTCCCCCTGCACCTGCCAGGCACATTCTCAGGAGGCTTCAGAGAAGTCAAAAATAACTGCTCATCAGAAAAAGCTCTGGCCCCCTGCTTGAAGGGGGAAACCTTTGAGAATGGCCTTTTTCAGCTTCAAAGCCCCCATGGTGAGCAAGGCTTCAAAGCAGGGCATGTCAGCCTTTGATGGTTTGGTGTTTTTAAAGCAGTGGTCTTAACCTTTTTCTAGGTCATAGACCCCTCTGGAAACCTAATGAAAGCTATGGTGCCACGTGTCATACAAATGCACAAGCTTAATGAAAAAGTTGCCAGAGATCGCAGGGGTCCGCAGACCCCAGGAAAAGAACGTGTCCTCTAACATCCCGATGTCTTTTCCAAGCCTTCTCTGGAGGACCCCGGTGAGTATCACTGATCTTCTGACCCCACTTCTGAATATTTCGCTCTCTTCCATTTCTTCTGGCTGTGCTTCGTGTGTCTATGGGAGGCTCTCATTCCATAAGAGCATGTGATTTAAGCCGACTTGCACTGGGGGTTTTTTGTTGTTGTTCTTTGACAATTTCTTATATTCATATATTGAGTATAGGATATTTTCACCTCCATAACCCTCTTCATCCACCCTCACTGAAACCCTTCTTCTTCTGAACAAACAATGTCCTCATAATCATAACATATTATCTATATATATATATTATATATATATATATCTATATATATTTGAGCATTCCATACAATGTGTTTTTATCATACATCATACTCACCCCAACTCTTCCTCTTAACTTCTCCTGGATCTACCCTCACATCCCTAACCCCCAGTCAACATTCTAGCATGCAGTGGCAAGGGGCTCATGAGCCTTATCACCTAACTAAAGAGCCACTGATAGTTGGTGGTGTCTGGGGACAAAGAGTCAATTTCCTCTAAGGGTGTTACCCTGATAGGTTGACCACTCTCAGGTGGATAACCTTACACCAGAAATATAAGGACAGCACAAACTGGAGCTGACGGGTTATTATTTAAAGATCATCTTGTTATCTTTAGTGGTCTCTGAACAGATGACCTATTTTCTGAACCATATACCCTCACTGCAGGGGGCACTTCATGATCCCTTCCTCCATGCATCATGAAATGGTGACGAGTCCAAATATACGCAGGTCTTATACCCACAACCGTAGCCGCAGTGAGTTCATGAGTCCAATGTTCGAAGGAGGGAGGCTTTGTCAGCCTTCCTCCCCGAGCTCAGGCTCTCACAATCCTCCCTCCTCCCCTTCCCAATGCCCCTACAGCTTGGGAGGGGGCAATGACACAGCTGTCTCATTTAGAGCCAATCACTCCATGCTCACTCAGTTCTTGCGTTTGGACCAGCTGTGAGTCTTTGAATTAACCACCACCCACTGCAAAAAGGAGCTTCTCAGGTGGAGGCTGTGAGCAGCCCTTGTCTATGGGTAGAGAGAAGTATTTAGAAGGAGCTTGATACAAACAGTGGCGGGTTCTTCCTTAGGGTCTATGACCTCCCCAGCCACAGATTCTTCACCAGGTTTACAACACCAGGCAAGAGGCCTCTGGTAGAATGGAGGACTGTGGCATCAGTAGAATAAACATCCATTCTCATTAGCAGTTAAACCTGTCTTGTAAGTTTATTTGGAATATTAGCTCCACATCTACCACTGATCCATATGTCTATAAATCATTCGGCCCAACTTATTCATTCATTCAATCCTCTAATCAGTCTTTTTTGTTAACTTTACATATTCCAGGGGCTGGAAAGATGGCGAGAAATGCACCATGGATTCCCTGCCTCCCTGTCATTACTCATGAGCTTAAGGTGAACAAACAAAGGAGCACTATGGCCGGATGGAATCAGTGCTCTACGGAAGACTGAGCCCTCTGAAAGCATGTGTGAGGAGAGGCTGCTTATACCAAATTTAGGAGCAGAAGATAAAGAGTGCTTTCTGAAAGAGAATACATGAGAATAATGAATGAATGAGAGATACCTAAATACAACATAGATGGAAGTGCAGATGAAAGAATATACAACTGTCCATAGGCCTGGCTTTATGTTAAAGGTGAGGAAGAATAACTTCAGAGGTTTTAAGCAGGATTATAATCATCAAATCTGCCTCTCACTGAGCTCACTCCAGCTCTCCAAAGAAAAAATGAATTAGAAGGATCAAGACAAGAAAGCAGTGTGAAACTGCTACAGTGGTCTACAGGGTGGCCTAGATTTCAGTAGAGACAGCAGGGCTGGAGGAAAATGGGTGCCTAGGAGAGATGTAGAGGGAAGAATGGTAAGGTGTGATTAACTGACTTACAAGTCAGCCGAGGGGTGGTGCTCTGGTTTCTGGTTTGGGCTAGTATGTGGTTGGGCCACTCCTAAGGGGATCAATGGAAAAGAATAAGATTTGCCAATGGAAACAAAAAAGAGATTTGCCAACGAGTCAAGACAATAAGATGAATGTGGGTTTGGATATGCTGGGCTTGACTGCATTGTAGAAGCATCAACAACTAACTGGGTCCAGAATGCAAAAAAGATCCATCCTGGTAATACAGTCTGGATAGTCACACATGTGGCGGTGATCAGAGTAGAGGGTACAAAGCACAGGTTTTCAACAAGGGCCTTATCCCACTCTTTCAGGGGACATTCTAGAGATGCACTGTAAGCATTTTTCTGTTGTCACTAGTAATAGGAGCAGGAATTGGAAGGAAGCTAGGGATGCTGGGTGTGCCACCATACTGGAGATGTTCCTACACAAAGAAAGCCCATCCCGAATGGCTCCAACACTTTTTAGATGACATTGTGCAAACATCAGAGGAGAGCTTAAACTAAGATGATGACGATGCACCCAGGCAGTGTCGTCTGATGGGACCACCATTGTCCATGTCATCCATCACTGACCTAAACTTGATTTTACCCTACATGACTGTATATCAGATTCTCTAGAACTGTAGCTTCTTCAAGGAATGAGGCTTCTCTACAAGCATGATTCACATGCTGTATTTCTAGACCAGATTTTGTGAAATCTTGGCTTCCTCGTGTTCAGCATCTCTCTTGGGCATCTCACGAACAGCTCAAAGACAAATTGTCCCAAACTTCCCTTCTCAATTCCTGTTCTTCTCAGTCTTTTTCCACCTACAAGGATGGCAATTTTATGGCCCAAACTTTTTAATCATCCTCAATTCCTTGTTTATTCATTCAATATAGATTCAGTTCATTAGGAAATCCTCCTGGCTCTACCATGAAAATGCCTGTAGAATCTGACCACATGTCCCCAACTCCAAACCACTGCCTCTTCTGAGCCTCACCATTTCTTGGGCAATTTATTACATGCTATAGTATCATGCTATACCATCATCAAAAAAAATCATTTAAGATCCTGTCTCTCCAAGTTCAGCTCACTTCAGAATCTCAACTCTGGCTAAAGATACAGTCTATGTTTGTACTAGAAAAAAATGACACCCTTGAGTAATGTTGCCAAATACTTCTGCACCTCTGAACGCAGCTCTGATCTTTGAGACCACCTCTGGATAAGCCTCAGTGTTACTCAACATTTATCACTTAGCCTTGGCTAAGAATAGACAGAAGACATGACTCTCCCTTCTTGCACACATTAACTGAAGGGTGACTTTAAGCTCTCAGTCTTTGCACTGCCTCATCTCTCTGTCTTCTCATTGAAACACCCCCTGGTCCTCTGGTGTAAACCCCTTATGCACCCCCAGAGGACCTTCCACACAGACCCAGGCTTGTCCTCCTTCCAGCACAGAATCCAAATGGGACACAAAATTCTAAGTGTCACACAGCAGTGCATGGCTGAAACAAACCCTGCCTGGAGTTTTAGTTATTTATGTGTCAGTCACTTCATATATTTCTAGAGATCTGATTGCTAGACTAACAGCTATGTGGTGTCAGACCAGGAGAATGCTGGGCAGAGTTGAGTTCCCAGAGTACACTGCAGCTCTCCAGAAAACAGGCTGGAAGAGTGAAAAGGAAAGGCAAAGAGCCAGGGAGGAGGTTAGGGCAGCTCGTGATGCAGGAAAGCTGTACTTCATTTGGGACCACATTCCCTAAAGCCCTGTTAACCCATGAGGCTACATTACCTCTTAGGCATTCAAACTTCAATGATGATTAGGAATCAAGCACCCTTTTCCCCCTAGACCCTTTAATTTCTCGTTTAGATTAAACCAAATTCATCCTCTTTGTGTCCCTATAACATACTTACAAATTTTTACTTGGCATCATTTTTTGTGATATTCTACTTAATTGTTTACATTCCTTCTCACTGCTGCTCAACAGCCTGGGAGGAGAAGAGGCTTTGAAAAGATGCTCCAAGCTTGTTATTGCATAGGCCTCATTGCGTGCAGCAAAGTGTCTTGCACATGCTAACCTTCTCCTATTAGTTGTGTTAAACTGAAGCGAATGATGTTGAATTAAAATGCTGTTCAACATAAATATGCCATCTGGGCTCTATAACATAGTAAGGTATGTTAAAACCTCACCACAGAGTAACTTACTGGATCAGCTAATAACCACACGGGAGGCAGTGAAGAGCTGAAACATGGGAAATATACTGTACACTTGGGAAAGCCATGAGAGAGAGAAGTGTAGGCTGCAGAATGGAATCACAATTCTGTCTGGGGGACTGACAGTGTGGCCCTTGCATCTATTAATAATTAAGGTGACATGGTCTTTGAAGCCAAAATACACTGAGTTCTAGCTCTACTGCTGCCTCGTACTTCTTGGTGACTGGAGACAGTTGACTGACCCCTCTGCACCAGTATCTCTACTAAAGGATTGCTGGGTAGAATACCAAGATATGTGTGGCTTACCTGTCATTACTAAGGCTTTACACATTGCAGTCTGTCTCACGTGCTGCTGAATGGTTTGCAGACTGGTTTGCCTGGGAGATGGGAGGCGCTTTGACGCTTAGTGGATGAATGAAAGTGATCATGGAGCATCAGTCTAACAAGGCCTCCAGTTCACATTTCCACTCATGGTACTTCAGTTTGTAAACCCATGAAGTAGGGCTGGGCAGATGGTTCAGTCAGGAAAGCACTTTCTTTGCAAGCAGGAGGACCTGAGCCTCATCCTTAGAAGCTACATAAAAATTTTCAAAAGCCCAACGTGTAGGTGCCTTGGAACCCTGGCCCTGGGGAGGAGGAGATGAGCAGATCTCTGGGACTCCCTCACCAGCTAGCTCCAGACCAGCTGAGTGATCCAACCTCAGAAAAGAAGAAAATAGGTGGGCAGAACCTGAGGAGCATGTTGTCCTCTGGTCTGTGCGCATACACACACACACACACACACACACACACCGGAAATAACCCCATGAAATGCTACTATAGCACCTTCATCTCCATTTATCACTAAGATTAACTGAGAAAACAGGCAAGCACCTTGTGCATAGCCATTCAGTCAGCATCCGGTCTTCCCCTTTCCTGTTGCTAAGACACCTAATGTCATTTTCACAGAGTTTCAGACAGGAAAGAAATCACTTGGCATCTAGGCTTTGCTGAGATTTTCCTCTCCAAATGAATTTCTCACTGAGTAAGACATGGCTGTTTTAGGGGACCTTTCCCTAACTCTGTATGTGAACTTGGACAGCTGCTTTATGCACTCAGGTCTTTAGCTTGCTTACTTTCCCCTGAAGAAAAAGATTAAAAAGCCTGCATATGTTCGCCCACACCCCTCTGAGCAATGGCAGTAAACAATCCACTGGCTGCAGGAGCCAAGCACTGGCCCTGAGCGGCTATGAATTTCTAGCAGTCTTCACATAAATGGGCATGTGGCCCCCACTGGAGCAGAGGGTTTACAGCTCACAGATGCAGGAACAATTTTTCAATTAGGGGTAACACTGTTCTTCATCATGTATCTCTGAAGCCATGCGGGAAGAGGGGCTTTGGCCAGGTGGGAACTCTACATAGCCATTACAGTTCAGCAGTGAGATATGTTTTCTCTCCCCAGAAGCTTCCAACTCCATAGCTTTGCATTGAGAATGCTCCCAGCAGTGACTGGTAGATGATTCCTCTACTTGAGTGAATGGGCAGATAGATTCAGTGGTAGCCTTCTAAAGATTTCCTGCAAATGTGTCATTCATTGCAGCCCTATTGTGTCAGACCAGACTGAATTGTCCTTTTGGTTCAGTCACTAGTCTCTGAGTCCTGTTCATTTTCTCAGTTAATGGCCCTTCCATCTGTTTCAACCCTTTACAGCAAGTCTTCACTCCTACCAGCTAGGGTAAATAGATGTAACTGCAGAGCTTGCCTTCTACCTTAAACCAAAGAGGTGGGATAAAGACAGAGGAAACCAAAAGGCAGCCATTCCTGGTTGGGAGTGGAGCATGGGAACGTATCTGCCTGAAGACAGGATAAAGAAATCTGGGTGTGTGATGCCAAGGACTGGTTTGGATAAAGAAAGAGATGACAGTAGAAGCAGGTTGCTGTTGAGTTGTTGAGAAACTCAGTTACCTATCGTTCATTTTTACTTTATTGCTGTTAGATTCTAGAGCACAGAATATAGGAACAATAGCAGAGAAAGAAAAAGACCACATCTGACCTCACCAATGAAATAAGACTGTGTTTATGGAGCACAGCAAGGGGCAGCAACCTTCCCTCCAGATGGAGGTTCTGCAATGAGGGAGGGGAGTGGTCAGAGATTATATAGGGCACAGCTGTGGTGGGGCATGCTTGAGAAATTTATGGCCCCTTATTTCCCATACCTGTTTTTTTTTTTTTTTTTTTTTGGTCTTATTGAGACAGGGTCTCCCTGTAGCCCCAGCTGGCCTGGAGCTCATTAGCAGACCAGGCTGGCCTTGAACTCACAGAGATCCACCTGCCTCTGCCTCCCATCCTGGACCTGTTTCACCCAAGTGAGACAGGCTGTCTCAGGAAACAGGCTGTCTTCACAAACAATCCTCCCTGAGTTCAAGGTGTGGCCGATCAACGGTAGCTGATCCGTAGGCCGGCGGCAGTCTCAGAGGTAGCCAGGGCATTCTATCAATTATGAGAACCAAGGAGAATCATTGAAAATTTTAGAGAAAGGGAATTTGTCATCAATTTCTGTGCAAATAGATTGAAGCAGAGAAGAAAATGTGATCAGTTTAGCCAACATGGTTTGCGATTTGTGTGTCAGGCATTACACTGATGTCCGTGAGAGTAAACAGGTGAGGTTTATTGAGTTCTTTCCCCAGAATTACAATGGAGTAGAGATTCACATTTAAAAAACATTCATTGGACATTGACACTATCAATTAGAAGTGCTTTGAACACAGGAACAGAACACTCAAATAAAGGTGCTTACTAAATACAGTAGCTGATTTTCATGCCCAACATTATCTCATGATATAGCCCCAATTGGTAGAGTGCAGAGTGCTTGCCTTGCATGCATAAAGCCCTGGGTTTGAACCCTAGCATTGCATGAAGCAGTGTGCTGGCACACTCCTGTAATCTCACACTCGGGAGATGGACTGTGGTAGTTCAAATGAGGCTTCCCTCATGTGCTCAAGTACTTGAACACTTTGTCCTCAGGTGGAAGCTCTGCTTTGGGATGTTCAGCAAGTGTGGCCTTCCTGGAGGAAGCACATCACTGGGGTGGGCTTTAGCCTGCCCATTTCCAGTTTGTCTTTCTGCTTCCTGAAAGTGAAGTTGTAAGTGCCCAGCTTTCTGCTTGGGCCACCTCTACCACCATGGCTCCCTGTCATGATGGACACTTGTCCTTCAGGAACCATAAGCCAAATAAACCAAGTTGTCTCAGTTATGGTGTTTTATCACAACAGTACAGAAACTAACAGCCACCATATGTACATATATATATATATATATAATACATACATAATTATATACATAATATATATTTAGCATATATATGTTAACATTAATATAATATATAATTATATATGTATAATATATAATGTGTAATATATTACATATATACATATATATGTAATATGTACACTAAATTGGGTGAGGATAGTAAGGGAAGGTGTAGGTGGGGAGAAGATTTAAATATCATCAAATGGTATTGTATGAAAATCAGAAAAATTAAAAAAAAATTTTAAAAAGTAAGTACTATATATGTAGACAGGAGGAACAGAATTTCAAGATCATTCTCAGCTGCACAGAGAGTTCCAGGCCAGTCTGAGATGCACAAGACCCTGTCTCAAATGCAATTAAATTTTCTTCTGTGAAGCAGGACCAAAGTTATGGACAAAGACACTGAACAATGGAATTATATAACTTTTACAATGATATTTGAAAAACAGACACAAAGACTCCAGCTAACTGTTCTTAATGGGAAGTTGTGTCTACCTGAAGGCAACCAGAAAGGAAAATGGCTATAGAAGCCTGGAGGAGGACTCAGACCAGCTTTAAGTGAGTTCCCATAGGCAAAGGGTGGGGCAAGAGCAATGCTCAGCATGAGGACAGCAGGACCTGTGGCCCAGAGCTGTGAAACTATGAGCATCAGTATTGCTGGGGAAGCGAGTGGGGTTGGAGACTTGGCTCAGCTGTTAAGAGCACTGGCTGTTCTTGCACAGGATCCGGGTTCAATTCCTAGCACCTGCATGGCAGCTAACAACTGTCTATAACCCCAGTTCCAGGGGTTCCAACACCCTCTTCTGTCCTCCTCAGGCATTTCATGGGATGGGTGCACTTATATACATGTAGGCAATATATGCATACACATAAAATAAAAATAATAAATAAAATCTTAAAAAAATACATTGTTGGGGAAGAACAAGGAAGCCACCAGATGGAAGATGCTGGTTATCTTCCAGGAAACAGGCTGAAATCACAGCACTTACTATAACCCCTGATATGTGTCCCAGAGCCACAGGCCTTCAGATGCTAATAGAAGCCAGGATGGCCCCAAAATCTTTACTTCAAAATTAGTGAAAACTACTGCTGCTTTCCAGGCTGAGGACACAACTGGAGTCTTATACAACAAATTCTTATGTAAAGAATTTGCATATACCTCCAGAAGGATAGCTTGTAAAATCCGAGAGAATCTGTCGGGAAACACCATGAAATAAATACTAGGACTGTAAACAATATAATTTGAGAGAAAAGAAGTAATTTATTTAATCCAATGTAACTTTAGTGAATACACATACTGAACCTACTTTGATGAACTTGACCACACGGGCAATGGCAATGTCAGAGCAAACCAATCTATGTTCACTCCAAGACTGTCCCCTAGCTATGCAGCTGTAGCCTAATATATCTTGGACTGAGATAAAGCCACCCCCTAGCTTGTTAAGTCCAAGCTGTCAGATGATAGCAAGACATGTAGATTTTATGACATCTGCAAACTTGGAAACTGAATCCTCCTGAAATTTCCATTTGGTATTCACAGAACCTTCTCCATCCTGTAATACCCAAGAATGCAACCTCTCATCATTACTACTGTTACTAACATTACTCTGAATCATCTGACCAATGAAGACAGCAATAATTATTTTGCAAGGTAATTAAATCAACTAACTAATTAAACACTGCATCAAATCAGTATATGAAGTAGGTCAACAAATAATAAGTCTACTTGCTCCCCGCCCACCCCACTCCGCCCCAAGCAACTATTCTTTGGCCAAAAGTACTCTTTCCTTGGAACAATAAAATATCATTTAAAATTTTTTAAAAATCTTTAGGGGCTGGAGAGATGGCTCAGCAGTTAAGAGCACCGACTGCTCTTGTAGAGGACCGGAGTTCGATTCTCAGCACCCACATGGTGGCTAAGAACCATCTTTAACTCCAGTTCCAGGGGAATCCGATGCCCTCTCCTGACCTTCCCGGCCTTGCACAACATGGGTGCACCAACCTACATGCAGACAGTACATTCATACACATTAAAAAAAAACATCATTAGTAAGTCTATCTGTAGTTTTGTGTTGGCCAGTTATGGTTGGTCCCTCAAAGGTATGTTGGCTCAGAACTGAGACAGGAAGAATGATTGGTATTCCCGGGAGGCAGTCTTGATAAATTGGTGAGGTGGGAGAGAGTGAAAACAGGAAGTTATAAAATGTTGAAAAGAGGGAGATTAAACAAAGCTTGGTGTGTGGAGACTAAGAGGAAATGGAGTAGATGAGACAGGGTTATAGACAGAAATGGAAATACAAATACAAATGGAAATAAAAAATGAGGGGAGCCTGGAAGAACCAGTTGAGGCTGGAAAACAAAGGTATTGACCTTTTAAATCTCAGTTCCGGAGAAAGCCAGAGCCATATTGGTAAGTAAGTGACTGATTGACAATGGGTAGGAAGGGGGGGAGGGTCCTGGGCAACTAGGGGGTGAATTATTTGAGAGACCAAGGTGCTGGATAAATTTTGGGGGTCATGAAAGGACTTGAAGAAGTCAGTCAGGGCACTGATGAATGAGGTGGCATGACTAGGGGGTCACTTTGGATGCAGGGAGGACCTGCACAGATCTCCTGACCCCACAGCCCACAGGATTTGTTACGTTCTTGTAGCTATGTGACTATACTAACAACTTAAGGAAGGAAAGCTCGTGGTTTGAGTGGATACAGTCCCATCATGGCAAAGAAGGAAAGGCCACAGGCACACGAGGCAGATGATCATGACACGTCAGCACTCAGGAAGTAGAGAAAGATGACTACAAAAGCTCTAGTATCTTTTTGCTTTTCATCCATCCCAGGACCCCAGCCCAAGGGATGGTTCCACCCACATTCAGGTGGGTTCTCCTTCCTCCATTAAACCTGCATGGAAACCCCTCATAGGCATCCAGGTGATTGTAAACACCACCAAATTGAAAGCCAAGATTAAGCATCACATAAGGGCGATTTCCAGTGAGAAGAGAGATTGTCACCTCTCTGGTGTGGACTGTTATCCATCTTGTCAATGTAAATCCCTCATACTTAGAGGCTCTAGCCCCCAGCTGATCAGGAACCTGCCATTGACTCAACGCTAGCACTTCGTCGTCAGGCTCACAACCTTTTCGGCCACCTTAAGTCCTGTCTATAAACCTACCCAGTATCTTCAAGAGGAAAATATTAGACTTGCATTCCTCAAGCCAAATGGAAATGCCCAGGCTTCCTGATGTCTTTCACATCTAGACACTGCTTGCTGAAGTTTGGCCATCCAAGGATTCCTTTGTAACCTAAATATAAAATGAATCCTGTGTTCTCCCCAGGGTATATTGTTGCATACTTAACATTCACTAATTGAGAAAGTGCATAGTGACCAAGATTTCTGATGTATTTGGAGGTACTTTTATTTTTTTTATTTTTTTTAATTTATTTATTATTTTTTATGTGTATGAGTGTACTGTCTGCATGTAGGTTGGTGCACCCATGTCATGCAATGCCGTGGATGTCAGAAGAGGGTGTCGGATTCCCCTGGAATTGGAGTCAGAGATGGCTCTTAGCAGCCACGCGGGTGCTGAGAATCAAACCCTGATCCTCTGCAAGAGCAGTCGGCACTCTTAGTCGCTGAGCCCTCTCTCCAGCCCCTGGAGGTATTTTTAAAGGAATCGAAGCTGCATTATTCAAAACAGCTGTTCACATCTATACAGGTGAGTATACACATGTAGGAAAACAGCAAACAAAGTCTGCCTGTCCCACAGATATTCAATCCTAGAATCCTTGAACAAGTCTGAGAGCCCAAGACAAAAATCTTGTAACTGCCAAGAAATGTCTGACCCATAGATTAGGAACCACAAGTTTAAACCATTTCATCTTTATAACAGCTCTGGAGAGAGATTCTTTAGAGAGGAAAACAAGATCTGCATCTAATGAGAAAAGCAAAGAGGCTGGAGCCAGGATGTGCGCATCTAAGCCCTGTCCTTATCCCAATGTGGCTTGGAAATACTTCTTTCTTCCTAGCAGCCGAGCCTTTAGCCTACTGCCTGAGAGAATCTCACCCCTGTTGTTTTTCTTCTGACCCTTTCCAGGGCCACACGCTCCACCTGGCAGGGGACTCCAGCCTCCAGTGTACAGGAGTGATTTGTCTTTCTACAAAACAAATAGAGTCTGAGAGAGAAGAGAACCAAGTGATAAATAATCCCAAACTGGGAAGCCACTGCAGAAGTTTGGAGCCAGAAGAGAAAAACAAAAACAAACCCCCCCAAGAAAACATAAAACCTCAGGATGATTTATTTCATAATTTAAAAATCAGAATAGCCTTCAGGTGGTAGGACTTGTTTGCCCAGTTTTACCCTAGAGTGAGTCATATATAGCTAAGTTACATACCCTCAGAAAAACCAAGCTATTCTAGTGGGAGCACTAAGATGTCGTTAAGCCCAGCGCTGTGCGGCAGTGCCAGAATCAAATGTCCTTTGAAATGGAGAGCAGCAGAGAGAAAGCCTCAGGGCTGCGCCACGCTCTCCCCGCAGCCCCATCCAGGAGGTGGGAGAGAAGAAAAGTGCAAATGGAAAATCACTTTGGCCTCAGGAGCAAGGCACAAGAGAGATAAAGATAGTTTATAAATTCAGGGTTGGGCGAGCACTAGGACAAAGGAGAAACAGGATTTTTATGACACAGAATAGATTAAATTTGGTCTGTCATGAGGACACAGGCTGGATGCAACCACCAGCAAGCCTGGGCATGTATCAGTTATCTACAGCCTCAACAGCACAGCATAACAAACAGCCCCAAACCTCAGGAATAGATACGAATAAGCGCTGAATTTTTACTTGCATGTCTTGGAGTCTGGTTTGGCTAACCTCAGCTGGTCTCACTGTTTTGTCCTGGTCATCCAGAGGAGCACTGGGGACGGTGGTCCACAAAGCTTTCATTCATATTATTTGGAAGTTTCTGGGCTATCAGTGAAGCAGTGTTAGGTAAGAGGTCCAGCTTATTCAGTCGGTGAGGGCGAAATTCCCAGAAACAGTGGAAATCCCCAAAAGCTGACTCTAAAGTCCAGTCTAGGTTCAAAAAATGGGAAAATAGATCTCAACAAGAGGAGGTAGACAGACCAGTCAGCGCCAAAGGACACAGGTGCAGACATACAGAACTGGGGACCATTTTACAATGGATCTCCCAAAAGAACAGCCTAACTGGCAAGGCTACCTAGGAGAGCTGAGACTTTATCTGCGAGTTCACAAGTTGTAGGGTGAAGATCTCTTTATTAGAAGGCAGATCTTATGTCACAGTGCAGGGAAGAAACAGTCCAAGCAGTCTACTGATAAAGTAGACTGCCTCAGGAGGCCATGTTTGACATAATTATAATTACTAATGTTAACTGACTCTTTATACTGTGCAACAGACAATGCTCTGGGGCCTCACAGAACTTGATCACAGCAATGCTGGGAACTGCTAGGTAGGCTTGTTTGGAGAGAGTAACCTGTCTAGGAGAGAGTACCATATGCCCAAATTCCAAGCCCCGGTGTATAGCCATGTCCATGGGGCAAGGAAGTCATTTTTCTAAGTCACATCAATCCAGGTGATATAAAAAGCAGCAAAAGCCTAGTTAGGAGTTAGTATTATTCTGACTTTCATATAAATAAACACAGTAAAGACTAAGAGAACTTAGACAAATTACTCTAGAATACTCACATATTTTTATTCTAAACACTTAACTCTACAGCCCATGTCCTGGACCATAAGATGATCCTGCCTTGTCTGATCCTTAAAGCACCTACGAGAAAGAAGATGGAACTTCCATTTCACAGATGAGAGAGCTGCAAAAAATTAAGGAACCTGGTGAGAGAAATTAATGTATCAGCACTAATGAGCATTTAGTGTCCTTTTCCTTCAGAATTCTATAAATAGGATGGACTGAGATGGCTCCCTGGGCTCTCCATCCTTAGAGTTGCCAATCCCCAGTGGTCAGGATTGAGAGATAGGTTTCCCTGGGTGGAAACAAAGCTTGAAAGCTGGGAAAGATCTGGAGAGGACATTTGTTTTATCTTCCATTTTCCCCCTGATCCTGGCTAGAGGATTCTGGAGAGCTGCAGGGTCTTTCCAAGATGTTCTCAACTATATGGAAGGGTTCTAAAGACATTTATCTTCCTGGGGTTGGGGGTGAGGATCTTCTTAAACCTGCTGAAATATTCTGCTGAGTTCCTGATGGGATCCTGTAGAAAATAATTTAAAATATCATTTCTGGGCTGGAAATGGTTCCATGGGTAAAAGCACTTGACATAAATCCTGAGAGCTGCTTGATTCCCAGATCCCGTGTAAAGGTGGAAGGAGAAAAAAAAACTGTCCTCTGACTTCCACACAAACACACTGACGGGTGCTCCCCATACACAATATATCATATACTACTAATAATAATAATAATAATAATTTTAAAATGTCCATCTCCATATATTGGGCTCTCCAACACAGTCAGAGTAGGTTCATGAGCAGCAGAGGAAAACAGAGGATGGGCTGCCAAAGGCCAGCATATACTTGGAGGCATGTGCCATCCTCTAAATCTACCTCCACCCCTTCTTAAGTCTGACATATCAGCCTGAACTCACATAGAATCAGGAACCTAACTTAACCTGCCTCACTAACTAGACACACAGTTTTTATTTATTCACATTTTAACTCGGCAGGACACAGATGGCAAGCCCTGGGCACCGGTGGCCACTGTTCATTTCAGAGGGATGCTGATCTCGAGATCTGGATCATTTTTTATTATTATTATTTGTTTATTTTTAAGGGATTCTACAATATAATAACACAGTTGTTTTCAGATAACATTGATGTTACTCAGTTTGCTGTACAATTAGGTAATTGGTGCATTTTGCAAGTATCTATGTCCAAATTTTGAACAACCCAAGGTTCCCATAGTCCAGTTGGAGAAGCTCGTATGCACAGGCATGTTGATCAATTAGGAGTCCAGACTATATTGCTGTAGTCTCATGATTCACCCCTATCTCTCCNGCCAGCATTACGCTACTACCAAAACCAGGGAAAGATACAACCAAAAAGGAGAACTATAGACCCATCTCCCTAATGAACACAGATGCCAAAATTCTAAACAGGATTCTGGCAAATCGCATACAGACTCACATCAAGAAAATCATCCACCATGACCAAGTTGGATTCATACCAGACATGCAGGGATGGTTCAACATACGAAAATCAATAAACATCATCAAACATATCAATGGACTGAAGGACAAAAACCACGCCATCATCTCAATAGATGCGGAGAAAGCCTTTGACAAAATCCAGCACCCTTTCATGTTTAAAGTCCTGGAGGGAATTGGTCTGGAGGGATCATTCCTCAATGTAATCAAAGCCATATACAGAAAACCCACAGCCAATATCATCCTAAATGGGGAAATGACAGAAGCATTCCCCTTAAAGGTAGGAACTCGGCAAGGCTGCCCCCTGTCACCACTCCTCTTCAATATAGTGCTAGAAACCCTAGCTAGGGCAATAAGGCAAGAAAAGGAAATTAAAGGAGTTCTAATTGGAAAAGAGGAAGTCAAGCTATCCCTTTTTGCTGATGATATGATTGTCTACCTAAGGGATGCTAAGAACTCCACCAGAAAACTCCTAGAAACGATTAAGAGCTTTGGTAAAGTGGCAGGATACAAAATAAACCTAGAAAAATCAGTAGCCTTTCTGTACACCAACAACAAGCAATTGAAGAAGGACTACAAGGAGACCTTCCCACTCACAATAGCCTCAAAAACAATAAAATACCTAGGAACAAACCTAACCAAAGACACCAAGGATCTCTACAACAAAAATTTTAAACCCCTGAAGAAGGAAATTGAAGAAGACATCAGAAGATGGACAAACCTCCCATGCTCATGGATTGGGAAAATAAATATAGTAAAAATGTCCATTCTACCTAAACTCATATACGGATTTAATGCAATACCAATCAAAATATCCAAGAGCTTCTTCACGGGTTTGGAAAAAAAAAATCCTCAATTTCATTTGGAAAAACAAAAGACCCCGAATAGCCAAAGCAACCCTGAGTGAAAAGAGCAATACAGGGGGGATCTCTATACCAGAATTAAAACTATACTACAGGGCTATAGTCATGAAAACAGCTTGGTACTGGCACAAAAACAGATCAGTTGACCAATGAAGATCTGGATCTTTAATTGATTGGTGACATGGCCTTGGTTTCTCAGTCATAACATAGGAAAACACTATCTCCTAGGCCAGGGTAAGATTCTAATGAACAACATTAAAGAGTACAAGGTTTCAGTTAAAAGGAATGTTTTTCTGGCCAGAAGGATTGGAAGTCAGAGGACAAGGAGGACCAGAGTAAAACACTGTCTTCTGGGCATGACAGGACCCCTGAATGCAGGAACTAACCCAACGCAGCTGTGACTGCCTGCACAGGCTCAACCAATCAACACTCTAGCATGGAGTGAGAAGGGCTTCATGAGCCCTATTCCTAATGGAGTCGCTATGAACAGTTGACAGTTTCTTGGGGGGTAGGGTCAGTTTTCTTTAAGGGCATGTCTGCTGGTACATTGACCTGCACCCAGGAATATATGAACAGAACAAATTGGAGTCAATGGCTATTAAAAAATATCTTTTTTAAAAAGTCAGGGGTAGGCAGGCAAGGTAGATATGGGAGGAATTGGGGGGCAAGAGCTGAACATAGATGCAAAAATTCTCAACAAAATACTTGCAAATCATATACAGGCACACATCAAAAAGGTCATCCATCATGACCAAGTCAGATTTATACCAGAGACACAGGGATGGCTCAACATACATAAATCATTAAATGTCATAAAGTACATAAACGGACTGAAAGACAAAAACCACATGGACATCTCAATTGAGATGAAAAGGACTTTGACAAAATTCAACATACCCTCATGTTTAAAGTCCTAGAGAGAATTGGACTAGAGGGAACATTCCTCAATATAATAAAAGCCATATATACCAAACCCATAGTCAACATCATTCTAAATGGGGAAAAGTTAGAAGCATTCCCCTTAAAGTCAAGAACACAACAAGGCTACCCCCTATCTCCATTCCTTTATGATATAGTGCTTGAAATGCTCACTAGAGTAATAAGACAAGAAAGAAAAATTAAAGGAGTCCTAATTAGAAACAAGGAGGTCAAAATACCCCTTTTTGTAGATGACATGATAGTTTACCTAAGGAACCCTTAAAAACCCCATCAGAAAAGTCTTAGAAATGATTAATAGTTTCAGTAAAATTAACCTATATCAATAGCCTTTCTTTATACCAACCACAAGCAATTGGAAAAGGAATACAAGGAGACCTTCCCATTCGAAATAGCCCCCCCCAAAAAAATCTTGGAACAAACCTGACCAAAGACACTAAAGATCTCTACAATGAAAATTTTAATCCCTTGAAGAAGAAGATTGAAGAAGACACTAGAAGATGGAAGGACCTCCCATGCTCATGGATTAGAAGAATTAATATAATAAAAATGCCCATTCTACCCAAATTAATATACAGATTCAATGCAATTCCAATTAAAACTTCTCATTAATTTCTTCACAGACTTAGAAAAAAAATCCTTAAATTCATATGGAAAAACAAAAGACCCTGAATAGCCAAAGCAACCCTGGACAAAAAAAGCAACACAGGGAGGATCTCTATACCAGACTTCAAACTATACTACAAGGCTATAGTCATAAAAATAGCCTGGTCCTGGCACAAAAACAGACCTGTTGACCAATGGAACAAAATTGAAGATACAAACTTGAGCACATGCAATTTCAGCCACCTTGTATTTGACAAATGGGCCATGAAGACTCAGTGGAGGAAAGACAGAATCTTCAAGAAATGGTGCTGGCAAAACTGGATCACCACTTGTAGAAGAATAAAATTAAACCTCTACCTCTCACCCTGTACAAAAATCAACTCCAAATGGATCAAAGACCTCAATGTGAAACCTGAAACTCTGAAAATGATAGAAGAAAACGTTGGCAGTAACCTACAAGACATAGATATAGAAAAAGACCTTCTAAATCAGACAGCAGCTGTGCAGAAAATAAGGTCAACAATTGACAAGTGGGACCTCATTAAACTCAAAAGCCTCTATACAGAAAAAAAAAATAAATGAAGTGAAGAGAAAACCCACAAAGTGGGAGGAAACCTTCACCAGTGATACATCTGATGGAGCATTAACATCTAGAATATATAAACTACTAAAAAGCAAATAAATAAGAAACAAATAACTCAACTCAAAAAAATAAATAAATAAGGAGTTGAACAGAGACTTCACAAGTGAGTAACTAAAGATGGCTTAGAAAGATCTTTAAAAGTGTTCAACATCATTAATAATTAAGGAAATGCAAATTAAAACCACTTTAAGATATCATCTCACTCTGAAAAGACTGGCTAAGATCAAGAAAACAAAGTCACCAAATGCTGTAGAGGTTGTGGGGAAAGGGGACACTCATCCACTGCTGGTGGGAATATACAACCACTATGGAAAGCAGTGTGGAGAACCCTTAAGACTCAAATGAGCCTACCACCTAACCCAGTCATACCACTCCTGGGTATATACCCACAAGACTCATCCTACTGCAGAGATACCTGCATATCTATGTTTACTGCAGCTCTCTTCACAATAGTGAAGAGCTGGAAGCAGCCCAACTATCCCTCAACTGATGAATGGATAAAGAAAATGTGGTACATCTACACAATGGAGTTCTATGCAGCAGTAAAGAAAGATGACATCATGAAATTTGCAGGTAAATGGATGGAACTAGAAGCCATTATGCTAAGTGAAGTAACACAGTTCCAGAAAGACAAACAACGTATGGTGTCCCTCATTTGTGGATCATAGCACCAAATCCTTATTTGTTAAGGCAAACTGGGTAATTTCTTTTTCTTTTTTAGTAAATATAATACCTGATTCTACTATAAAAAGGTACATTAAAACACACATCAACTTGCTATGTAATTTAGGAATGTTAAGTAATATTTCTTTTTTACCTGCAGGCAACTCTACTGTTAAACGATGAATCCCAGGGCTGGAGAGATACCCTAGCAGTTAAGAGCACCGACCACTCTTGCAGAGGACCCGAGTTCGATCCCCAGCACCCACATGGCGGCTGAGAACTATCTGTAAATCTGATTCCAGGAGAACTCCAGTTCCAGGGGAATCCGACACCCTCTTCTGACCTCTGCGGCATTGCACGACACTGGTGCACAAACCTACATGGAGACGGTACATACATACACATACAAAAATAAATAAAATTAAAAAAAGACGAATCCCTAAACATGTTTTGGAATTAACCTATACTTTCAGATGTTGTAATTTTGTTATTGTGTGAAGTGTATACATGCATATTTTGGAGTAATATAAAATTAAAGGGAACAAACAACAAAAAGACTTATTCAAAGAACTGACTGAAACAGTAAACTTCTGCCCCAAACAGTAAATTTCTGCACTGGTAATTTTTTTAAAGACTGAGGAAAAGATGCAGAACATAAATGGCAGGATACACAAGCTCTGGAGTGGTGGGGGGAGAGGAAAGCGGAATGGGTCTAAATTTGATTAGGAAACGTATGAAATGCACAAAAGTTCAAGAAAAAAATAAGAAAACAGCAAAATTATAGAGAACATTTGTTTATACCAATACCAAAGTAATTGTTATACAGATTTTAGTTAAAGCTAATGTGGACAAGAGCAATTTATATCACCAATTAACTCAGATGCATTACCGTTTTTATCAGCCTTCAAACCAATGTTGTCCAATATGCACATATTTACTTTTACTAAGTCCTAAAATACCATGTATCCTGTAGACAGAGTCTGGGCAAAACTGGATGGAGACCCATAATGCTTTATTGGTTTAGTGGCCTTTGTAACACTCTCTGGTTGTCCCAGGCCATCTGTACACTTGAATGTGTGTTCTCAATACATCTTTTCCATGGTAACGTCAGGTCTTTGACAGCAGGGCCTATCACCTCTCTACTTGCAGGTATCCCAGTGTAAGAGGCAAGGAGCTTTTTTACCTTTTGTGGGGGCTTTGAACCCCTGGCCAACATCTCCTTTGTAATAATCCATTGCTGTGTCAGAGCTCCTGCATTAATATTCTTTGCCTAAGTGCATAGCCGAAGAACTTCAGTATTATATTTGGGTTCTGAAAGAGAATAAGCCGTTTCACAGTTCCTATGCCTATTATCAATTAAAGACAGTTTTTACTGGTTTTATAAGAGATTACGCTATATAGTTGTCTCGCAATTTACAGTTGGAAACGACATCAACATCATATTTCTCCTGTTCGTGGGGGGGAGGTGAGAAAGTCTCTCGTATTAAAACTTGCAGCACCTAGAAGGTAAGTTTTGTTTTAGGACTCATTAGAAATAGTTGGTACAAGTAGGATCCACAGAGTTGGGTGTTGATGGTTGTTACAAGCTGAGGCGTTTCTTCCTTTCAATGTTCAGACAGGCAATCTTTCTGCTGGCACTTTCTGGAGATTCCTATCATGCAAAACAAGGCGTAGCGTTTCTTTCCTCAAGACATTAAGTTGGTGCATTTTGACCTGTTTGGAACAGACAAATCGTTTCCCGTAGTTTTGTTTTAAGATTTTGGATTGCAAGTTTTTTGACAAAAAAGGTTTTCGTATCTAATCTGTATCCCCCCCGTTTTTTTTTAGGTTTTGTTTTTTGACCCATGAGTCCCCCCAGAAAGCAGTTTGTATTATACATACCTATATGGTTGGAACAAGGCACAGATTTTCATCAATTCACCCATGCTGTTTAGGTGACTGTATGTGATATGGACTTGGGAAGCAAACTTAATTTTTTCGTTAAATTCATCTTATAGGTGAAATAGATGCTATCGAGGTGATACGTTACAACAGAAAAAAATTTATAGAAGAACATTTGTAATGTGCCACATCCCAAAAGTTATTGTGATGCAGATTTTTATGTCGAACAAAGTGTGTGGCAACAGCAATTTAAATTCTCCATTTATCTCAGATGCATCTACCGTTTTTATAGAGCCTGTAAACCAAGTTTGTTAATATACATATATTTACTTTTACTGATCCTTAAAAACAACCGTTAACCTGTATACAGTGTCTGGGAAAACGGATAACTTATTGAACTCATCAATTTAAATATGCTAATAGAATTACACTTGTGTCCCTCCCACTCCCCCCCCCACCCTCAGTCACTGCAGCCTTTGCTAATCTCCCTCCCGAACCCCACCGGAACACCCAATCCCCCCCGGCAACATCACCATCAGTCCACGTTCGCATTGCAGCTTCGTTTCTTACCATCCAATGCACACTCTCCATGAGAAATATTTATATCGAGGTTAGCACTAGCATCCACATATGAGGGATATCCATTGTTCGTTTGTTTTTTTCTGGACTGGGGTTACGACTTCACTTAACATAATTTCTCTAGCTCCATCCATTTATCTTCAAAGTTCATGATGTTGTCCTCTTTAACCGCAGCAAGACTCCATTGTATAAGATACCACATTTTCTCTATCCACTCATCAGTTGAGGGGCACTTGGGTCTTCCAGCTTTTTGTATGGAACAGAGCTGCAAAAACTTTGCATGTGCATGTATCTCTGCAGTAAGATGTTCTTGTGGGTATATTACCCGGAGTGGTATGACTGGGTCAAATGGCAGGCTCATTTTGAGTCTTCTGTATGTTCTCTCCACGCTGTTTCCATAGTGGCTGTACAAATTTACATTCCCGCCAGGAATGGATGAGTGTTCCCCTTTCCCCACACCCTCTCCAGTACTTGGTATCATTCATAGAAGGAATCTGGGAGAACTCCCTCTGTTTGTATCCTTCTAAACAATTTGAGTAATAATGGTTATAAGTTTTTTTGAATTATTTTATAGAATTCTTCCATGAAACTATCTGGGCCTGGGCATTTTTTGGTTGGGAGGCTAACTTATTACTCTTCAATTTCTTCCTGTATTCTTGATCTATTTAGGCTGTCAATCTCTTCTTGGTTGGCTTTGTGATTCCTAAGATTTCAGATATTCATCTATTTCTTCTAGGTTTTCAAACTAGTGGAGTATAGTTTTTGAAGTATCCCGTATGATTGTCTGGATCTTTTATTGTCTGTTGTGATATTTCCCCTTTAATCACAGATTCTATTGATTTGGAGTGTGTTCCACCTTTCTTTTGGTTAACTGGGCTAGAGTCTGTCTATTTGTTTATTCTCTCAAAGACCAACTTTTGGATTCATTGATTTTTTTGTATGGTTTTCTCTTTGTTTTCTATTTCATTGATCTCTGCTCTGATTTTTTTTATTTCTTCTTGTCTGCTCATTTAGGTTCATTTGTGTGTTGTTTTCTCAGTATTTTTAGCTGAAGTGTTAGATCATTCACTTGTCTCTTTCTGTTTTTTTTAATGTAGGCACTTAGAGCTATACTTTCTCTCTAGGGCTGCTTTTAAATTGTTCCACCATAGATTTTGCGTGTTGTTTTTTTATCATTGTCATTCAGTTCCAGGAATGTTTTTATTTCTTTCCTTATTTCTTCCTTGACCCATTCATTATTCAGGAGAGTGTTGTTTAGTCTCCTGTGTTCCTGTAGGTTGTAGGGTTTATCCTGGTGTTGATATTGAGTTTTATTGCAACTGTGTCTGATAGAATGCATGGAGATTATTTCAATCTTTTTATTTGTCGAGTTTTTTTCTGTGTCCAAGTATTGGTTCATTTTGGAGAATGTTCCGTGAGGTGCTGAGTAGAAAGTGTATTCTCGGTGTTTTGGTGAAATATTCGATAGATGTCTTGGAGGTCCATTTGGGATTGTGTCATTTAGTTCAATGTCTCTCTGTTTATCATTTATCCTGCTGATCTGTCTAGTGGACTTAATGGGGTATTGAAGTCCCCCTACTATTAGTGTGCTGGGTTAATCTGTGACTTGAAATCCTGAAAATTGTCTTTATAAAGTTTGTTGCACCAGTGTTTATGCATATAATATTCAAATGTGAGATCTTCATCTCACAATTGTTCCTTTAATAAAGATGTAATGGCCCTGTTTGTCTCTTTTGATTTCTTTTGCTTTGAAGTCTATTTGTCTGATATTAGAATAGCCACACCCCCTTTTTTTTGGTACCATTTGCTTGGAATACTTTCTCCATTCCTTCCACCTTAAGTTGGTGGCATATCCTGAAATTGAAATGGGTTTCTTGTAGACAGTATATAGATGGGTTTTGCTTCCTAATCCATTCTCCCAGTTCTATGCCTTTTGATTGGGGAGTTAGCCCTTAATATTTAAGGTTATAATGAAGGATGGATGTTGCTTCCTTTCATTTCATTATCCATTTGGACTTCTAGCCTCTGATTTTGCTCCTTGTTTATGTTTTTATTAGTTTCTTTTCCTAGGTGTTTGAGGGTTGTTTGCTCCTCTCTTCTGCCCTTTGAATTGCTTCAAGTATATTTTATGAAGAGTTGGTTTTCCAGGACATGTATTCCATCTTCTTGTTTATGTCATGGAAGATTTTTTCTCCTTCAACTATAGTCGACCATTTTTGCTGGGTAAAGTATTCTGGGTTGGATCCATAGTCCCTTAACACAGGGAATGCTTTGCTCCATGTTCTTCTTGCTTTCATGGTTTGAGCAGAAGTCAGTTGTAATTTTGATGGGTTTCCCTTTGTATGTGACTTGTTTTTCTTTTGTTGCCCTCAGAATTTTGTCTTTGTTTTGGGCATCTAGCATTTTAACTATTGACAATGGCGTGGGTGTATTCTTTTCTGATCTTGTGTCTATTTGGGTGTCTATGTGCTTCTTGTATTTGTAATGGGTTTGTCTCTTTATAGTTTTGGGGAAATTTTTCATCATATTTTTTGAAGATCTGATCAATAATATCTCGTTGAGATTCCTCTCCTTCCTCTATTCCTATGATGTTGGAGGTTTGATCTTTTCATAGTGTCCCATGTTTTCTGGTTGTTCCACTTTTGTGATTTAAAAATTTTTCATAATCTTTATTTGAGCTTTTTAAGTTGCTCTGTGTTTATCTTCCAGATCTGATATTCTTTGTTCTTCTTCCTCCATTCTACTTCTGAGCTTTTTCCTTTCCTTTCTTCTGATTTTTTTTTTTTTTCGTTTCTGTTTTTTTTTTTTTTTTTTTTTTTAGTACTTCCATTTCCTTTTTGAGCTTCTCAATGTCCTCTTGGTGCTTCTCAATCTCTTCTTGGTGCTCCTTATTCATTGGTTGGCTTCCCTTTTTTCAATGTTTCTACTTCCTTTTGGAGTTGTTTTTCTCCCTCTAGTTTTTCTGGAGTTTGTTGGTCTGTTCCTTTAGTTCTTCTGAAGTTTTCCATTGTATCTCCTTAGGTCCTTTTTGAGTTTTTCATTCTCTCTCTTTAGTGCTCTGTATTCTTATTTTTTTTTTCTCCCTTTGTTCTTTCTGGAGTTTGTCAATTGTTCCTTAGTTTTTTCTGGAGTTTGTCATGTCTACCCTTTAGGTCCTTTTTGAGTTTTTCATTCTCTCTCTTTAGTTCTCTGAATTCGTCTTTATTTTCTTTAATTTCTCTGCTAAGTCTGCAATTATTCTCTAAGCTCTGTTCCTTGGGTCTCCTCCAAGGGGATCCCATTGTAGCTTATTCTCCTATGGTTTGGTAGAGCCTTGTGGGATTATCTGTGTCCTTTCCCATGTTGTCCCTTTAGTCGTGTCCCTGGCATGGTTTCCCTTTTGTGGTTCAAATCACAAATGACTTTTCACTATGTTAGCAGATGGTTTTGCTGGCCTACTTCTCATGCTTTTTTTTTTTTTTTCTTTCCTCCTCCTTGTTTATGGAGTATTGACTTGTCTAGGTTCCAGGCTTTCAATTTTGTTTATATATTGGATATTGGAAGCCCAAGTCATCTTCTCTTTCTGTTCTGAAGGTTCTCCAAGAAGGGACCACTTGGATTTCTCACCAATTCCCATTGACGGGGTGTGTGTGGTCGGGGGGGGGTGTTTCGTGCCTGACTAGCCTGTTGGTATGCCTGAGTGAATATGGCTTCCTGCCTGCACCTCAGGAGCCGCCCACACAAAGCCGCCGCAGGACCAGAGCAGACCTAAACCTGACCCTCTGTTCACACTCTGCAAAGACAAAGCGTGGTCCTGCTGAGACGGGGACCCCCAAAAGGGCTCAGAGCAAGACCTCTTCCAGCNGCTGGAAGAGGTCTTGAACTCTGAGCCTCTTTTCGGGGGTCCCCGTCTCAGCAGGACCACGCTTTGTCTTTGCAGAGTGAACAGAGGGTCAGGTTTAGGTCTGCTCTGGTCCTGCGGCGGCTTTGTGTGGGCCGGCTCCTGAGGTGCAGGCAGGAAGCCATAAGTCACTCAGGCAGGTACCAACAGGCTAGGTCAGGCACGAACCCCCCCCCCGACACACACACCCCGTCAATGGGAATTGGTGAGAATCCAAGTGGTCCCTTCTTGGAGAACCTTCAGAACAGGAAGAGAAGACTGACTTGGGCTTCCAATATCCAATATATAAACAAAATTGAAAGCCTGGAACCTAGACAAGTCAATACTCCATAAACAAGGAGGAGGAAAGAAAAAAAAAAAAAAGCATGAGAAGTAGGCAGCAAAACCATCTGCTAACATAGTGAAAAGTCATTTGTGATTTGAACCACAAAAGGGAAACCATGCCAGGGACACGACGAAAGGGACAACATGGGAAAGGACACAGATAATCCCACAAGGCTCTACCAAACCATAGGAGAATAAGCTACAATGGGATCCCCTTGGAGGAGACCCAAGGAACAGAGCTTAGAGAATAATTGCAGACTTAGCAGAGAAATTAAAGAAAATAAAGACGAATTCAGAGAACTAAAGAGAGAGAATGAAAAACTCAAAAAGGACCTAAAGGGTAACATGACAAACTCCAGAAAAAACTAAGGAACAATTGACAAACTCCAGAAAGAACAAAGGGAGAAAAAAAAAATAAGAATACAGAGCCTAAAGAGAGAGAATGAAAAACTCAAAAAGGACCTAAGGAGATACAATGGAAAACTTCAGAAGAACTAAAGAACAACCAACAAACTCCAGAAAAACTAGAGGGAGAAAAACAACTCCAAAAGGAAGTAGAAACATTGAAAAAAGGGAAGCCAACCAATGAATAAGGAGCACCAAGAAGAGATTGAGAAGCACCAAGAGGACATTGAGAAGCTCAAAAAGGAAATGGAAGTACTAAAAAAAAAAAAAAAAAAAAAAATAGAAACGAAAAAAAAAAAAAATCAGAAGAAAGGAAAGGAAAAAGCCTCAGAAGAGAATGGAGGAAGAAGAACAAAGAATATCAGATCTGGAGATAACACAGAGCAACTTAAAAAGCTCAAATAAAGATTATGAAAAATTTTTAAATACAAAAGTGGAACAACCAGAACATTGGGACACTATGAAAAGATCAAACCTCCACATCATAGGAATAGAGGAGGAGAGGAATCTCAAGCGAATATTATTGATCAGATCTTCAAAGAAATATGGATGAAAATTTCCCCAAACTATAAAGAGACAAACCCATTACAAATACAAGAAGCACATAGACACCAAATAGACACAGATCAGAAAAGAATACACCCCACGCCATTGTCAATAGTTAAAATGCTAGATGCCCAAAACAAAGACAAATTCTGAGGGCACAAAAGAAAAACAAGTCCTACAAAGGAAACCCATCAAAATTACAACTGAACTTCTTGCTCAAACCATGAAAGCAAGAAAGAACATGGAAGCAAAGCATTCCCTGTGTTAAGGGACTATGGATGCAACCCAGAATTACTTTACCCAGCAAAAATGTCGACTATAGTTGGGAAGGAGAAAAAATCTTCCATGACAAAAAAAATGATGGAATACATGTCCTGGAAAACCAACTCTTCATAAAATATACTTGAAGCAATTCAAAGGGCAGAAGAGAGGAGCAAACAACCCTCAAACACCTAGGAAAAGAAACTAAAATAAAAACATAAACCATAGGAGCAAAATCAGAGGCTAGAAGTCCAAATGGATAATGAAATGAAAGGAAGCAACATCCATCCTTCAATTATAAACCTTAAATATTAAGGGCTAACTCCCCAATCAAAAGGCATAGACTGGGAGAATGGATTGAGGAAGCAAAACCCATCTATATAACTGTCTTACAAGAAACCCATTTCAATTTCAGGATATTCCACCAACTTAAGGTGAAGGAATGGAGAAAGTATTCCAAGCAAATGGTACCAAAAAAAAGGGGGTGTGGCTATTCTAATATCAGACAAATAGACTTCAAAGCAAAAGAAATCAAAAGAGACAAAAGGGCCATTACATCTTTATTAAAGGAACAATTGATGAGATGATAGATCTCACATTATGAATATTATATGCATAAACACTGGTGCAACAAACTTTATAAAGACAATTTTCAGGATTTCAAGCACAGATTAACCCCAGCACACTAATAGTAGGGGGACTTCAATACCCCATTAGTCACTAGACAGATCAAGCAGGATAAATGATAAACAGAGAGACATCTGAACTAAATGACACAATCCCCAAATGGACCTCCAAGACATCTATCGAATATTTCACCAAAACACCGAGAATACACTTTCTACTCAGCACCTCACGGAACATTCTCCAAAATGAACCGTATACTTGGACACAGAAAAAAAACTCGACAAATATAAAAGATTGAAATAAATCTCTCATGCATTCTATCAGACACAGTGCAATAAAAACTCAATATCAACACCAGGATAAACCCTACTACCTACAGGAACACATGGAGACTAAACAACACTCTCCTGAATAATGAATGGGTCAAGGAAGAAATAAGGAAAGAAATAAAAACATTCCTGGAACTGAATGACAATGATAAAAACAACACGCAAAATCTATGGAACAATTTAAAAGCAGCCCTAAGAGAGAAGTTATAGCTCATAGTGCCTACATTAAAAAAAACAGAAAGAGCACAAGTGAATGATCTAACACTTCAGCTAAAAATACTTGAGAAAACAACAACAAATGAACCCTAAATGAGCAGACAAGAAGAAATAAAAAAAATCAGAGCAGAGATCAATGAAATGAAAACAAAGAAAAACCATACAAAAAAATCAATGAAATCCAAAAGTTGGTCTTTGAGAGAATAACAAAAATAGACAGACCTCTAGACCTCAGTTAACCAAAAGAAAGGGGGAACACACTCCAAATCAATAGAATCTGTGATTAAAGGGGAAATATCACAACAGACAATAAAGATCCAGACAATCATACGGGATACTTCAAAAACTTATACTCACTAGTTTGAAAACCTAGAAGAAATAGATGAATATCTGAAAATCTTAGGAATCACCAAAGCTCAACCAAGAAGAGATTGACAGCCTAAATAGATCAAATATACAGGAAGAAATTGAAGAGTAATAAGTTAGCCTCCCAACCAAAAAATGCCCAGGCCCAGATAGTTTCATGGAAGAATTTATAAAAAATAATTTCAAAAAAAACTTATAACCATTATTACTCAAATTGTTTAGAAGGATACAAACAGAGGGAGTTCTCCCAGATTCCTTCTATGAATGATACCAAGTACTGGAGGGAGGGTGGGGGAAAGGGGAACACTCATCCATTCCTGGCGGGAATGTAAATTTGTTGTACAGCCACTAAGGAAACAGCGTGGAGAGAACTACAGAAGACTCAAAATGAGCCTGCCATTTGACCCAGTCATACCACTCCTGGGTATATACCCACAAGAACATCTTACTCAGAGATACATGCACAGCATATGTTTATTGCAGCTCTGTTCCATACAAAAAGCTGGAAGCACCCAAGTGCCCCTCAACTGATGAGTGGGATAGAGAAAATGTGGTACTGTATACAATGGAGTCTATGCTGCGGTTAAAGAGGACACATCATGAACTTTGAAGATAAATGGATGGAGCTAGAGAACATTATGTTAAGTGAAGCGTAACCAGTCCAGAAAAAAACAAACAACATATGGATTCCCTCATATGTGGATGCTAGTGCTAACCTAGATATAAATATTTCTCATGGAGAGTGTGTGTGACGGTGTCGCTGTGTGGTGTTGGGGGGGGAGGGAGGGATGCATAGTAAAAGAACAACAACAGAAAGACTGCATAGAAAATGACTGAAATGGTGAATGGGGGGGGGAGGGTGGGAGGGGACACAAGTGTATATTCTGATTATGCATATTTAATTGTGTGAGTTCAAAAGTATCCAGTTTTGCCCAGACACTGTATACAGGTTAACGGTTGTATTTAGGACTCAGTAAAAGTAAATATATGTATATTAAACAACTTGGTTTACAGGCTCTGATAAAAAATGGTAGATGCATCTGAGTTAAATGGAGAATTTAATTGCTGTTGCCCACTCTTTGTTTTCCATAAAAAATCTGCATACACAATAACTTTTGGGATTGGCACATACAAATGTTCTCTATAATTTTTCTGTTGTACACGTATCACCTCGATAGCATTCTCTTTCACCTATAAGATGATTTAACGAAAAAATTAAGTTTGCTTCCCAAGTTTCACATACAGTCACCAAACAGCATGGGTGAATTGATGAAATCTGTGCCTTGTTCCACCATATAGGTATGTATAATACAACTGCTTTCTGGAGGGGACTCATGGGTCAAAAAACAAAACCTAAAAAGAAAACGGGGGATACAGATTAATTATGAAAACCTTTTTTGTCAAAACTTGCAATTCCAAATCTATAAAAAAACTTACGGGAAAAGATTTGTCTATATCCAAACAGGTCAAAATGTCACCAACTTAATGTCTGAGAAAGAAAAGTACAGCTTGTTTTGCATTGAGTAGGATCATACCAGACAAGTGCCAGACAGAAAGGTTGGCTGTCTGAAACATTGAAAGGAAGAAAGCACTCAGCTTGTACAACGATCAACACCCAACTCTGTGAATCCTACTTGTAACAACTATTTCTAATGAGTCCTAATCAAAACTTACCTTACTTTCTAGGTGCGCAAAGTTTTAATACAAAGACTTTCTCACCACCCCCACCAGAAAGGAGAAAAGATGTTGATTGTCGTTTCCAACTGTAAATGTGCGGACGAGACTATTATGGAGCGTAATCTCTTAATAAAACTAGTAAAAACTGCTTCTTTAGATTGAATAATACGGCATAGAGGAACTGTGTAAACGGATTATTCATCTTATCGAGGAACCCAAATATAATACTAGAAGTGGGTCTTCGATGTCTATGGGCACTTAAGCAAAGATATATTGAAGCAGGAGCTCGAACATCAGCAATGGATTATTCTACAAGGAGATGTTGGACCAGGGGTATCAAAGCCCCCCAAAAGGTAAAAAGCTCCTTGCACTCTTACACTGGGATACTCCTGCAAGAGAGAGGGTGATAAGGCCTGCTGTCAGGACCTGACGTTACCAATTGGGGTAATAGATGTATTTGAGAACTCTACATGCAAGTGTACAGATTGCCGCCTTGGGAAAGCCAGAGAGTGTTACAAAGGCCACTAAAACCAATAAAGCATTATGGGTCTCCTTGAGTCAAGCAAGACTCCTCCGTCAGCACCAGATACACCTCACCTGCCTGGAAATACTGTGCAGCAGAGGCAGCCATATGCCTGTATATCCCAAATCTAATTGGCTATTGGCTCTCTCCTTGAAGGAATAACCCACGGCTGATGCCACAAGCTTACATCCTCTAATGGTCAGGAGATGTTATAAGCCACAGTAATACCCTGTCATATTTAACAGAAAAAAATGTAATTCATGGACTAACATACCATCCAAACATCTGTGTCTATACCAAAATAACCTACGATAACAATTAGTACTGTTTAAATACCTATATATCTAATTGCTTGTGCTTCATTAGTAGGATTGAAAGGTTATTCCTGGACAAACTGTCAGCCCATGAAAGGAAACAGCCAGAATTGACCAGAGTTCAAGAAAACAGCTCCAGAGAAAGAAGACTGTTTTGCTTCTCGTCCACCTGTGCCCCTTTTCTAAGCCTAGGGAACAATCTGTGGAAGAGGGGGCACTGTAGAATGTAAGGGCTGCGATTGGGGTGAATGGTGAAACTACAGCAATATAGCCTGGACACTCATTTGATCAACTTGATTGAACATACAGGCCCCCCCCTGGTGGTTGGTAGGACCAAGGGGCTGTATGGGTTTGGGCACAACTGCTTGCCAATTGGTTTTACATGAAGGATGCTTGTACTCATAAATTATCACTTATTGCTAAAAAATGGAAAAAAAAACTGAAAAAAATAATGATGCAATGTACATTTCAAAAATTCTAAGAGAGATTTTTAAAGTACACACAAAATAATAAGTTTTTGAGGTGACTGATGTGATCCTTAACCTGACTTAATCACTATATAATGTGTGCATATATCAAAACATCACATTGTGGCCTATAAATAAATGTAACTATTATTTGTCACTTAAAATTTGAAGAAATTTTAAAGTTATGAGATGATGTATAGAAAATGCTTAATGCAGTGCTGGCAATTAGCAAGTGCTCCATTAATTTAAGTCTCCAGTCTGAGCCCTCTCCTCTGCGGTCTATATCCACATCCACTTCAAACTTCTCCTCCTGGATGTCAAATGGGCAGCTTGTAAATAATGTGTACAGCTGTGCATGATGGCACACACCTGTAATCTCTGCACTGAGGGTGCAGAAGCAGGAGGAACAGGAGTCCAAGGCCTACCTTGGCACAGAGTATATTTGAGGACAGCCAGGCTTCAGGAAGTCCTCTCTAAACTGGGAATAGACAAGTAAGCTAGTGATCTCCCAGTCTGTCTGGATAACAAGGCTGCCTTTCAGGGGGCTTAGATTAGAATCTGACTCTGAAGGTTAGGGATATGGATCGGTGGGTAAGAGGGGCTTCTGGTAAGCATGCAAACCTGAGTTCAAATCCTCAGTTCTCATGTAAAATGCCACAAATGGCTTCAAGTGCCTTTAAACCCAGTATTGATAAAGTGGAGACAGGTGGATCCCAACAGCTCACTGGCCAGCCAGCCTAGCTGAGACAGTGAGCTTCCGGTTCAGTTGGAAACCCTGTCTCAGGGCAATATGGCAGACAGCAGTAGACTCCTGATACAGTGCTCTGACCTCCACATCTAATCCACCAGGGCACCTCACTGGCTCTGTCTTCAGAGTATATCCAAATATTTCTCATTCCTCCACAGGCCTCAAGGTAAGTGGCTCATCAGGGTCTCTTGCCTGTACTATGGGTTGACTGTGTCCCTCCCAACATCATGTCTTTGAAAGCTAATCTCCAGGGCAACAGTATTAAGCAATGAGGCCTTTAAGAAGTGATCGGGTCTTGAGAGATTCCACAGGTGGATAATTCCCGGAGTTGAAGCAGTGGATCACTCACTCATCACACGTGTGGGTTGGTTATGAAAGCTCAGTTCTCTTTGCCCGCCCTTCTGCCTTCCACCATGGGATGATACAGAAAAAAGGATTTTACCAGGATCAGGTCCATTAATGTTGGGATTTCCAGCCTCCAAAGCTGTAAGAAATAAATCTCTGCTCTATATAAATTACCCAAGTCTCAGGAATTCTGTTACAGTGATGTAAACTAGGCTAAGACATCTGGTTGATTCAACAGCCTCCACAGTGCTCCCCCTGATTCCAGAGCTGCCAATGTTTAAGGATGATCTCCTCTAGTTATAAATAATATCATGTCCCTTTTCTGCTCAAACCCCTCTAGCAATTACCCCATTTCACTCTGCATCAAAGCTGAAGTCCTGACGGTGGCCTGTGAGGTCCCACATGTGGTGCTCACTGTCATTTCTCATATCTACATGATCCATTCTCTTCCTCTTTCACACTGTCCACCAGAAAGATGTCTTCCTCACCACCCGCTTGATACTGCAACTCTTCATCCCACCCAGTCTCTTTCATCCCACTCTCTTTAAAACATATATTTTCTTTAATGCATACTCTTTTGTTATTGTTCATTGTCTCTTTTAGGGTAAGTGCCTGACACCATGCCTGGCATGAAACACACGCACCACATAGATACAGAAGAACTGAACAGACCACCGGTAGCAATCAGCACTGTCAAGCTGCCAGCTCCTTAAGCTCAGGAAGGAGGTCTCATTCCTATCTGGATGCACAGTCCTTCCCTCCAGACCTGATACTGCTGGGGAGCGCTGTATAAGTCTGCTGAATGAGCGAAGCAAGGAAATCTTTTTTTTCTTTGAGATGGGGAGATACCGAACACTGAGGTCATAGTGACTTCCCCAAACGGGCAACCCCTCACATCATGTCCAGAGAGCAAAACTGTCTCCGACGTGTAATTTAAAACCTGAGATCCCTGGATATAAAGTCTTGCTCAAGTAAATGGGATCAAATATCAGGGAATTTCCTCTCTAGCACATGGATATTCTGGTGTGATATGCTCTCGTGGTCCTCCCAGGCCTCTCTGGATGACCACCCTAAAGAGGAGGAGAAAGTGAATTTGACATAGTTACCATCTGGAGGGCGACAGCTGCACTTCATCCAGGTAATCCCCATCAGAGTCTCACTTTAATATCTGATCAGAGGAGATCTCCTGAGACCAGCTGAAGCACAGGTACCAGGGCGAGGGCTAAAGAACCCCCACCCCTGCCAACTGGGATTACAAAGGCATCTGAAGGAGGCAAGCAAAGCAAGCCTTCAACACAGTGAAGAGGCATTTAGGACTCACATTGGAATACAGGCAAGGAGAAGCCCATATGCCAGGAACACAAAGAAGAGACAACACGGGAAATGGGCAGGATAATCCCGAAGCAAGCTCTACCAATCCTATGGAAGATTCCTACAGTGAGATCCCTCTGGGGATGCTCCAGGACACAGATATCAGAAACACAATTGGGAACATATTTAAGGAACTACAAGAGTATAAAGAGCAAATCAAAGAACTAAGAAAAGCGAATGAAGAACTCAAGAAGGACCTAGAGAGAGAGAATGACAAACTCCAGAAGGAAGTAGAAACGCTGAAAATATCCTATGCTGAAAAAGATAAGGAAACCAACCAGCAAAGCAAAGAGCTACAGGAAGAGATTAAGAAGCTCCAAAAAGAAGTAGAAATACTAAAGAAATCAGAAGAGGAAATGAAAAAGGAAATCAAACACTCATCCAATCAAGAGGAAAGGAATGGAAAAAACCTCAGAAGCAGAATGGAGGAAGCAGAACAAAGAATATCAGACCTGGAAGATAACATAGAGCAACTAAAAACCTCAAGGAAAGATTATGAAAAATTTTAAAATACACAAAACTGGAACAACCAGGAACTATGAGACACTACAAAAAGATCAAACCTCACATCATAGGAGTAGAGGAAGGAGAAGAATCCCAAGAGACTGGTATTTATCAGATCTTCAACAGAATAATAGATGAAAACTTCCCCAAACAAAAGAAAGCAAAACAATACAAATACAAGAAGCACATAGAACTCCAAATGGACAAGATCAGAAAAGAAATTTTCCATGACACATCATAGTTAAAATGCTAGACACCCAAAACAAAGACAAAATCCTTAAAGCCACAAGAGAAAAACAACAAGTGACCTATAAGAGGAAACCTATCAGAATTACAACTGACTACTCTACACAAACTATGAAAGCAAGAAGAACCGGAGCAAAGCATTCCCAGTGTTAAAGGACAATAGATGCCAACCCAGGTTACTAGACCCAGAAAAAATGTCAATTATAGTTGAAGGAGAGAGAAAAACCTTCCATGACTTTCCCACTCACAATAGCCTCAAAAACAATAAAATACCTAGGAACAAACCTAACCAAAGACACCAAAGATCTCTACAACAAAAATTTTAAACCTTTAAAGAAAGAAATTGAAGAAGACATCAGAAGATGGAAAAACCTCCCATGCTCATGGATTGGGAAAATTAATGTTGTAAAAATGTCCATTCTACCAAAACTCTTGTATAGATTTAACGCAATCCCAATCAAAATTCCCAAGAGTTTCTTCACAGGCTTGAAAAAAAAAAGTGCTTAAATTCATTTGGAAAAACAAAAGACCCCAAATAGCCAAAACGACCCTGAGCAAAAAGAACTACACAGGGGGGATCTCTATACCAGACTTCAAACTATACTACAGGGCTATAGTCAAAAAAACAGCCTGGTACTGGCACAAAAACAGACCTGTTGACCAATAGTTCAAACCTGAAGATCCAAACTTAAGCACCTGCAATTTCAGCCATCTCATATTTGACAAGGGGGCCAAGAAGACACAATGGAGAAAAGACAGCATCTTCAGCAACTGGTGTTGGCAAAACTGGATCACCACTTGTAGAAGAATGAAATTAAACTCCTACCTCTTGCCCTGTACAAAAGTCAACTCCAGATGGATCAAAGACCTCAACGTGAAACCCCAAACTCTGAAGGTGATAGAAGAAAAAGGTGGCAGCAGACTACAAGACATAGACATAGGAAAAGACCTCCTAAATCAGACAGCAGCTCCACAAGAATTAAGGTCGACAATTGACAAATGGGACCTCATTAAACTCAAAAGTTTCTGTACATCAAAAGAAACAATCAAGGAAGTGAAGAGAAATCCCACCGAGTGGGAGAAAACCTTCACCACAGAAACATCTGACAAAGCATTGATTTCCAGAATATATAAACTACTCAAAAAACAAAGAAGAAAGAAAACAAATGACCCACTCAATAGATGGAGCAAAGAACTGAACAGAGACTTCACAAGTGAGGAATTAGAGATGTCTGAGAAACACCTTAAGAAGTGTTCAACATCACTAATCATTAAGGAAATGCACATCAAAACCACTTTAAGATATCATCTTACTCCAATAAGACTGGCTAGGATCAAGAAAATAAATGATACCAAGTGATGGAGAGGTTGTGGGAAAAGGGAAACACTCATTCACTGCTGGTGGGAATGTAAACTCATGCAGCCACTATGGAAAGCATTGTGGAGAACCCTTAGAAGACTTGGAATGAACTTGCCACCTGACCCAGCCATACCACTCCTAGGCATGTACCCTCAAGACTCACCCCACTGCAGAGATACATGCACGGCCATGTTTGTTTCAGCTCTCTTCACAATAGCAAGGAGCTGGAACCAATCCAAATGCCCCTCAACTGACAAGTGGATAGAGAAAATGTGGTACATCTACACAATGGAGTTCAATGCAGCAGTAAAGAAAGATGACATCATGAGCTTTGCAGGAAAATGGCTGGAGCTAGAGGACATCATGCTGAGTGAAGTAACACAGTCCCAGAAAAACAAACGATAAATGGTATCCCTCATCTGTGGATGCTAGTGCCAACTACCTAGGTGTAAGTATTTCTTGTGCATGGCCCCTTGAGCTTTTGTCCAAAGCAGTTGGGAGTGATGCATATTGGAAACAACAACAACAACAACAACAACAACAGAAAGGACTACATCAAAGAACTGACTGAAACAGTGAACTTCTGCTCAAAACAGTCAACTTCCATATGGAGAATATTGAGAAAGACTGAGAAAGAGATGAAAAGCATGTTTGGCAGAATGCATGAGCTCTGGTGGGGTGGGGGGATGGATGGGACATGGGTCTATATTTGACAATATATATATATAAATATATATATATATATATATATATATAAATTTTTAAAAAGCTGATCAGAAATTTTCCTTCTTCCAAAGTTCTGTTCTGAAGCACCTCCATCTCCCCCAGCCCCATAGTCTTCTCCTGATACCCTCAGTCCTGCAGAACATGGGCTTCACCTGAACACATATGCTTATCAGAATCCTCAGACCACTTCACTGCAGTTAATTATGTACACAGAGCAGCGGGAAAACACTGGCTTCAGTCTGAATCCCGGTCTGCTAATTACTATGTGTGGTCGTGAGCAAGTTATTTAACCTGTTACAGTTTAAACGTGGAATGTCTCCCATAGGCTCACCTGGATGAGCACTTGTTTCCCAACCAGAGGCTCTGTACCAGGAAATTATGGAACCTTTGGGATAGGAGGCAGGGCTGGTGGAGGCGAGTAGCAGGGATTGAAGGTTATAGCCCCTCCCTAGGAGCATCTGTAGGAAGCCCAGGCTACAAGCTTCTGTCACCACAGAGTGACCTGTACCAGCAACCATGCCCTCCACCCACCCACCCCACCATGATGGACTTTATACCCTGAACCACGAGCCAAAATAATTTTCTCCTCCCTTTAGTTGTTTCTGATATATATTCTTTCACCAAAGCAAGAAAAGTAACTAATACATAACATTTGTAAGACTCCATTTCCTGATATGTAAAATGGGTACAATACTATGTGGCATATATTATATTCAAAGTCTGAATAGTTATCCTTCTGATAGTAAATCATGAGTTCTCCAGGACAGAGGTCTTTCTCCATCCTTTCATACATTCTTTTTTTTTTTTTGAGCAGTAACATTTATTGAGATCTACAAAGTCTAAAATAGACAAGCATTTTAAATGCTATACCTAATTGACAAGAGTCGATGGCCCAGTGTAATAAACCATTGTCATGTAATGTGGTAAATATTAAAACAAGGCAGTGAGTTTAGGAGAAATTTTATTGATTGAAGAATTTCATACAATGAATTTTTTTTATATTTTTGAGACAGGGTCTCCCTTTTAGTCCCAGCTGGCCTGGAGCTTGCTCTGTAGACCAGGCTGGCCTTAAACTCAAAGAGATCCGCCTGCCTCTGCCTCCCAAGTGCTGGGATTAAAGGCGTGTGCCACCATGCCCAGCACAATGAATTTTTATTATATTCAGACCCCCTCCTGAATCTCCACCCTCACCCATCCACTCCCTATCCCTAACTTCATGTCTTCTATCAGCAAATGTAAAACCCCATCCATCTTAAATAACCCATCTAAGGTGGGTGCTAGAGAAATCTGATCTCATTAGATTCTTGTGATCTACAATTCTCACTGGAGGTGGACTGCTCCCTTTCCTTTGTACATGGTTTTGGATCAGAACATGCCCAAGTTTCTTGGAATGAGGTTCTCTCTCTTAATTTAGGTTTCTCTTACACACTGGATGTCAAGTAGGGATTTCTTTTTTCTCAGCAATCAGAAATACTTAGTTTTCTCATCAAAGTCAATGCAGGTTAGACTTCAGCTAGTTCAGGACCTCCTCGCTTGGCACAATGACCCCACTGCGGCCAAAGGTGTTCTCCAACAGGTTGATTCCCCACAGGATTTTACCATAGGTGAAAGCAAAAGTCAGGTCCTCACAGCAGGCAGCAACTAGTTCACAGTCTTCCAACCCAAGATTCTCTAAGCAGCAGTTGGGGGGGGGGTCTCCTGGCTTCACATGACAGTTTGACACTAATGTCCTCTAATTTATTCTCTGAAACCTGTAGCTTCTCAAATTCCTGCTGTTGGCCGGGTCATAATAGTAACTGGATGATGATGATGGTTGGCCAACCATGAGTGCCACCAGGATTTGTGGGTTCCCACATCAACATGGCTCTGCCAGTGTGTGTAGGTGTTCAGGCCTGCATGGCTACGGAGGTTTTAAGTGAACAAATCTGTATGAAGGACACTGCAAAGTCACCATGGGCTATCTCTGGCATTTCAGAAGTTTGTTTTCAATTCACACCCAACTTTTGGTAGTGGAAAAAGATTTGCACTAAATTTCCCTGTGGCTATTTTATCACATTTCTGAAATAATTGGAAAGACTTAAGAAGACACTTAGTGGGGGGCTGGAGAGATAGCCTAGCGGTTAAGAGCGCCGACCGCTCTTACAGAGGACGCCGGTTCGATCCCCAGCACCCACACGGCGGCTAAGAACCGTCTGAAACTCCAATTCCAGGAGAACTCCAGTTCCCAGGGGAATCCGATACCCTCTTCTGACCTCCGCGGCGTTGCACGACACGGGTGCACAAACTTGCATGCAGACAGTACATTCATACACATACAGAAATAAATAAAATTAATAAAAAAAAAAAAAAAACTTTAAAAAAAAAAAGAAGACACTTAGTGAAACATGTGTGTGAGGAACAAGCTCTGTTGTTTCTTCAGTCAGCTGTGCTGAGAAGTTATTGGTTCTAACCCACACATGCTGCCTTAGACCCTTCTAATTTAATGCCACTTTCATTAGTAAACCCAGTCTGGCAAAGTAAAGCTTAGCATTCAGAGGGAAATGCAGGAGACAAGTAAGAACTGGCTTCCAAGGGAGAGTTGGGAAGGGATACTCTTTCCCCCAACATCACAGGGCCTTCAACTGAATTCTCATAAGCTGGACTTGGGTGATCTGTTTCTGGATATTGAGACAAAACTGGAAATCTATATCAGAATTTGAAAGAATAGGCATATTTCCTTGTTTTGTGGACAGAATTGTTGAAGCTTCAAAATTCATTTGTTGAATGAAGCCTTAACCCCCAATGCAATGGCATTCTGAAGTCTAGATAAGAGTTGAGCAGCTGTGATGGGTTTAATATCTTTATGATAGAGTGCAGAACAGCTCTCTCACTCTCTCCTCCCTCGTTCTTGCTCTGGCTCAACCACACTCTTGCTTTCTTGCTCTCTCTGTGGGACATAACAAGAACACCTTCATCTGTAGTCAGTGAAATGTGAGTGTCCCAGCGCCTTGACTTTAGAGTTCCCAGTATCTGGAATCATAGAAAATAAATAGGTGATGTGTTAGCCACTGATCTATGGCATTTTGTGATGGCAGCTTGAGCTAAGACTTCACAAAAAGGGAGTATCTGGTTTACCTTGTAAACCCACAAGAAAGTACTGAGAATTTAGTATAAATCATTTAGAATCAAATTATAGAATCGATTATTTTTTATGTTTTCTCAGGGTTGATCCCTAGGCTCCTAGATGATCTTCACTCCTAAGCAGTCCTAGGAAAGGACCAATCAGTAAAAAGTTCATGCCCCTCAGAAACAAAAGCACTTCCCCTTCTGGGACCTGGGAAATGGCCAGGCCAGGGAAGAGCTTCTCTGGGGCCAGGCCTGAACAGGCCACCATCACAGGAGATGCCTAATGACAAAGAGTGAGTATGGCCACGCAAAGCTGACAATGTGTAGAAGGTTTAGTTGTAGGAAAGATAACTTCTTGACTCTGTGTGTGTGTGTGTGTGTGTGTGTGTGTGTGTGTGTGAGAGAGAGAGAGAGAGAGAGAGAGAGAGAGAGAGAGAGGAAGAAGAAGGAGGAGGAGGAGGAAGAGGAACAGACATTGTCACCTGCAATGGGAAAATAAATACATTGCATGGTGAACTTAAAGAAAGCCTCTTCAGACCAGGGATGGTGGTGCATGTTTTAATCCCAGCACTCAGGAGGCAGAGGTAGGCAGATCTCTGAGAGATTGAGGCCAGCCTGATCTACATAGTGAGTTTTAGGCCATTTGGGGCTACAGGAAGACCCTGTCTCAAAAGGGCCAAGAAGAAGGGTGAGTGTCAGACGGAGTAAATGTTTCCAGGGGAAACCCCAGATGGTTCTTTCTTCTGTAATAGCCCCAAAAGACTTGTCTGTTCACTCCATTAGGACTCTCGATGGTATTTTTAACTTGATTAACAAAACTTCTTCCCCCACTAAAATCAAAGAAGTAATCAAACCTGTGCTGGAGACGCAAATACTTTTTGAGTATGACATGGCCCTTTATGTGTTTATAACCAATCACTACAAATAATCATCATCTTAGTGATGCCATTTCCCAGGTCAAACCATCTTCCCTGGTATTAAAAATGCCACTCTTCATGTACAAAAACTAATCCTAGACTGGAGATAAATGATGTGGTGTGTGGCTTGCCAGTATTGGGGTTTGTGGGTGGCAAATTAAAGCTTATTATTCTTTACAGGCTGTCTGTCAAAGCTTTCTCTACCTTTCAATCATCTTCCAGGGAGAAATATCAGATGACAGAATCAGGAGAGACAATTTTCACTAGACAGGGAGGGAACTTAATGTTATGGTGTAAGATCAAACAACGGTGTCTGCTAAGTCCTAGACGGGTGACCAGGAAAGTGAAGACAATGTCAAAGAGCAGCCCAGAGAAAACCGGCCTTTCCCAGTACAAACTAGAACCAGGTCTGCAAGCCTCAAGCACCCTTGAACTCACACCAACCTGGATAAATCAATGCTCACTGAAGTGAATATCAATACACGTGAATGTGAGCCTGGGAATGAGAAATGGGAAGTGGTTGCCTTCTGCCCTCCAGGCTAAGTGACTACATGTGCAAGCCTGGGATGGTCCTGCACCACCAAATGTTTTGAGGGCTCTGAACATCCTGGAGTATGTCTGAGAGTTGATACTTGAATCTGGAACTGAGGCTCTGTGAAGGAAGTTGGATGGGAGGGAGAACACTGAGCCCAGGCCAGTGCTCCTGAGCCATGATCACTGTCTTTAGGACATGGAGTGTTCCCAATGGAAGAAGAACAGCACTGGTTTTATACAGCATCAAGGAACACTAGAACTCTGCATGGGAAGGGTGTTTACCTTTAAATTATTTAATTCCTTTCATAGGGTGTATGGGGGTGGGTGGCAGAGCACATCCTCTTCAGTCCTTCAGACGACATTCACCACTTTCTTTTTGAGGCAAGGTCTCTCCCTGGACTGGAGCTGCCTGACCAGCTTCAAGCATATTTCCTTTCCCCAGGTCCCTAGCACTGAGATTACAAACACATGACATCATGCCCAGTTTTTTTTTCACATGGGCCTTAACATACAACTCAGATCTTCAAGCTTGCAAGGCAAAAATTTTACCAACTAAGCCATCTCTCCAGCCTAAGAAGCAAGCTAGCAAGCAAATAAATAAAAAGCCTTTTTAATAAAATAGCACTTCAAATTGAATGGGCTGACTAGGTAGTTAGTAAGGCACTGGTACCCAAAGGACTCCAGAGGTGCTGTATAGGAAATTAATCTGGGGCTGGAGAGATAGCCTAGTGGTTAAGAGTGCCGACTGCTCTTGCAGAGGACCCAGGTTCGATCCCCAGCACCCACATGGCGGCTAAGAACCGTCTAAAACTCCAATTCCAGGAGAACTCCAGTTCCAGGGGAATCCGACACCCTCTTCTGACCTCCGCGGCATTGCAGGACACGGGTGCCCAAACCTACATGCAGACAGTACATTCATACACATAGAAAATAAATAAATAAATAAATAAATAAATAAATAAATAAATAAATATCCTTAAAAAGGAAATTAATCTGGATTCCCTTTAAAGGTGAGGGTCTCTGAATCTGTGAAGGAGGGAAATCATAAAAATAATAGTAAAGATTAGGCTTCCATAACAAACAGAATGTAAAAAAAAATCAGTCCTGGGGACCCACATGGTCGAAGAAGAGAACCAACTTTTCTAAATTGCCATCAGACCTCCAACACACGTGTCATGGTGTGTGCACACATAAATGAAATAAATGAATGAATGTATGTGTGTGGGTGTGTGCTGTTTGGAGCCATGCTGGGACAATGGTGTGGCTCCCCTCCTCAGTATGATCTCTGGTCAACAAATTTATTCAAGTAGAGGAAGGAAATGGCAAAGTCAGAACTAGATATTTCTTATTAACCAAGATGTAAGTAGTAACTTCTGGTCTTTCATTGTAGCTGATCATATGATCAAACTCCACTCCAGAGGATGCCGGGAGATGCATCCTAATCAAAGCAGTCCAGAAACAGAGAAACAAGTAAGAAAACAGCAGCATATTCAGCCACGGTCACCATCTTCCACTTTGGTTATCCGCAGGTTAACATTTTACTAACTTAGCAATATAGTATTCATTGTATTGTAGTGATATTAATATATACCTACAATTAAAGTGCTGCTTTGGAGTCAGGTCACTTATTCTGACACTCGGCTTCAGCATTTAGTCATGGACTCTGGGCAGCGAGCCTCTCTGTGACCTGGGAATAAATAATAAGACTGCTCTCCTCTAAGACTGTTAGGATTCCATGACGTGATACAATTCCCATTCTTGGAACAGTGAACCAAAAAAGGATGAATTATCTTTCTCTCTTTCAGAAATGGACGCTGCTCAACGTATGGTCCCCACTCATTTATTTAGCAACTCGAGTGAGATGATCGCTTGGTAACATTTCCATCCCACCCACCTTCCTGAGTGATTTGGAAGAAAAACAGACTAGATAAACTGCAAGGTGCCATCCCTGACTGTTCTATAATGTAATTAGATTCTAAGCAAATAAACGCGCCCCACTTGCTGGATGGGTGCCAAAGAGCCATTGGAAGAAAGACAGAAACATCGAAAGAACAAACACAAACCCACAAATAAATATATAAAACTGTCACCCCTGCCTGGGCGCCAGCTTGCATTAGCAAACTGGCTCAGGGCTCCCAAATGGAAACATACTTTTCCATTTCCCATTTGGATTTTTATGATAAATTCCAAGTGTTGCCTGAGGCTGACTTACAGGAGACCCGGATGGTCTCCTCTGATTAATGGAGCTGAGGATCTCTTCTGAGAGGTTCAGGTTGCTTGAAAATGCGGCTCATTAATTAGCAAGAGCCTTGAGTAACTGGGTTGGGCTAGGCTCTCTGGCGAGGTGTGGATTTGGACCCATGGGAAGATTTATGCTGAAAGCTGTGATATCTTTGGTGGGGTAGAAGGTTGTGAGTGGGGACTGCCTGTGAGGGGAGAGGACCTAATTGTTCTGAGGGCCTCTGTGCTGTGCACTTCAACTGAAATTGTCTTTAATCCTCAAAGCAACCCCACAAAGGAGAGATTTGACCTCCTCTTCTGTAGAAAGGGACAGTGAGGTCTGGAAAGGTGAAGTGACTTGCCCAAGTCTGACTGGTAGGGTGTAGAGCCCAAAATAAGATGCACCTCTGCTTGCCTTCCAAACCTAACAGTTGCTTTTAATTGGTTTTTCTTAATGTTGATGTAAATTGGATTCAGGTTTGGAAGAAGCTCACGACTGATTGAGTCAACTAAAATGTGGAGCTAAAAGTACCATGGACAGTGCAGGCAGTAAGGGCCTCCCAGACTCTGGGAGGGACACTGCAAGGTCACAAAGGAATCAGTGGCGCAGGCAACAAGTCCCAAGGCATGAGGTCAATGGTTGGTTGAGGCGAGAATTTGGCTGAGCTGAAGGGTATCTAGTAGGGATCTGAGCAGAGGAGAAGAGCTGCACTGCTGGGACCAAAGACAACCACGGTAGGGGAAGGCAGCTTCCTGCCCCAGCCAGCGTTTCCCTCCCCTTCTGTGGCCCCCCAACTTCACTCTTCCCTCCTCCCATGATCAGCTGCTTTTGCCTCCACTTTCCATGCTTTAACTTATGCTAATGCTTTCATCTGGAAAGTCTACCCAGCTCACCACCACCCTTTCTTTGAAGTCAACCCAAGGCTGCTACCTGCTTGAAGCCTCTATATCATCATTCATTCACTGAGCAATTATCCACTTAGCACCCCTGAGAGGGTGGGTAACTTAGGTACTGGGTTAGCAGTAGCGAGTCCCTGCCTGGCGTAGCCTACATTCTAGTTGGAGAAGACATAAAATAAGCAAACATGGGAATAAACGCCCCTTCTGTGTGAAATGGTGAAGCATGCAATAGAGGAGAGAAAGCAGGGGCTGGAGAGATGGCTCAGTGGTTAGGAGCACTGGCTGCTCTTGCAGAGGACCCAGGTTCGATTCTCAGCACCACATGGAGGCTAACAACCATCTGTGAGTCTAGTTCCAGGGGATCCAATGCCCTCTTCTGACCTCTGCAGCTACTTCATAATATGGGTGCATTTACATACTCACAGCACATAAAATAAAAATATATAATTTTTAAAAAGAATAACATCAGGCATATGGTCACAGAGTAATGGAGGTGGCAAGGGAGGGATATAATGACCATAGACCCAATGGCTGGGAAGAATTCTCTGATATGAGGGCCCATGACTGAGTGGACACCTGAAGGACTTACAGAAGGAATCCATGCAGACATTGCATATTTGATCCTGCCAGATGAGCTCAGAAAGAGGCATTGATGCTACCATGAGTTTCACACAGGGAAGACATGATGGTAAGAGATGATGGATGAAGGCACAGGGGCTTTGTGGCCCTGGACCAGAACAGGTGACTGCTTTCCATCTTCGGTTTGTCTTTCATGTCCTGCTGTGTTTCAAGCCATAGTCTAGTCTATAGTGAACAGGCCAATGGTCCTGTTGTCTTCATCATTCTCCAGTAGTGCCCATTCACTATATGGCCCCTGTAGCATCAAATCTCAACAGCCAGCTTGAGAGGATTCAGAAGCAAGGCTTATGGGAAATGAACAGCACCCACCTGTGAGGAAGGGGAGATGGGCTGGGAGGACATGGGCAGGGAGTCAGGTGTCCATCATGGCATCCGTGGTCCTGTCTGCAGGAGCCAGCCATCACATATCCTGTGCCCAACACACCTGCTCTGCAGGAGTTCAACAGTTTATACTAATGGGTTGAATTCTGGGTGTAGTGCTACTCAGGGCCTGATCGTATACCACATCTGTCATTTGCATGTTAGATATGAGCAAGGATATCAGTGATGGTATCACGACTCCAGGGGGGGCTGCTAAGATGTAGGCAAGGAGTTGGGAGGCTGAGATTAAGAAGAGACCTGTTGGGGCTGGAGAGACAGCCCGGTGGGTGAGGGCACTGTCTGGTCTTGCAGAGGACCCTGGTTCAGTTCCCAGCACCCACACAGTAGCTAACAACAATCTGTAACTCCAGTTCCAGGGAATCTGACGCCCCCTTCTGACCTCCTCTGGCATTGCATGACACAGGTGCACTTACACACATTCAGGCAATACACTCATACACTCATAAAATAAAAATAATAAGAATAAAAAAATTTTAAAGAACAGTAGGGTGTTAAACAGGAGAAATGAGGCACATCTTGTCCCTGAAACTGGGCTAATGCAGCCAGGTGAAGCGGAACTTGTAACTCAATGCCTCTCCACCAAATGCGTGCTAAGTCCCACCCTAAGTACCTCTCATACCAAGCTGCTGCAGAAGCAGAGGCACCAGTGCTTCCAGACTGAATCCGTATGAGAAGAACATCTGCCTGGCCAGGACTGAGGGTTCATTGGCTGCTTTAGTCACCCAGAGACTTGATTGTAAACTCAGACACACAGAACTATTCAGATAAGGCTCTGCTCAAGGGTACTGCTCCATCCGCTAGTATCTCTCACATACTCCCTTCCTCTCCATCTCTGTGAATTGTTCTGAGATCCTCTCCAGAAGATCTGGGACATGGTAGAAGGAAAGACTTCATCCCCAACAGGGCTCTTATTACAACCAGTTCTGAGCCTGGAATGCAATTCGTAGCTGCAAATGTGAAGCTGCTCCTGGGTACAGGCTTGTGCTTCCGTCTTCCTCTGGAGACCAATCACAGAGCTAAGCCATGTACTCCCTGGGTTGTAGGCTCATTGCCAAGCCCCAGAGAAACTAAGTGTGACTGTGATCTCTACCAGGGAGCAGGGAAGTCGCCATGTTGTCCTCCTCCAGCACTAAAAATACACGGAGCCTGGGGTGAGCGGTCCAGATGGGCGGAGCTCAGAAAAATAGAAGTCACGCTAGAACTTCTAGTCCAGCAGTCCCATTCTACAGATGAGAAAACTGAGGCACAAGGGGGAGAAAGCATTATAGCATCTTACTTGATTTGGCTTTTTGAAAACATTGATTGGTTTTCTAGTTACATTTGATTTTCCAGATTTTAATTTAATCTCTGTGGTGACCCTTTCATCTTTTCGACTTTCTTTTCAATGACAGAATTCTGGAGCACCCCCAGGAAGATAGCCCCCTCACAGTTCTAAGTGGGCAGGAGCTTGGAATAAAAGGTGACAAAGGGTATGTGGCCAGTAGTAGTTAGTTCTTATATTGTGGAATTATTCACTCTGTTTCCAGTCCCCCAAATACCCAGTTCCTGTAAGGCCATCTCGTGAAACGGGAAACAGCCATGAAGGCTAACATGGGAGTGGTAGTCTGAGACCTCATAAAGGAGGTGGCACACAAGTTGAATCCTGGGGAGATCTGGGACAAAAGGACTCTGAGCTGGTGGTTCTTCAAATGTAAAAGTCTTGGGTCAGAAACAAATCACATACATTCCAGAATATGAGAGAGCAATCCAGTGTCCTACATAAATGTCATCACTGTAGCCTGACATTGGTCGCTTTTCACTGTAATTCTGTTGTATTGTCTTTATAAGTAACATTCACTAAACATGTCTTGTGCATGCACTTGTCGACAGCTTTCACAGCTGTGGCATGTGGGGTCTTGTAAGTGACAATGCAAAGTAAATGTAATTCTAAGTATAAAGGGAAATATTTAGAGGGGTCGGAAGAAACCCCTGAGCATACTGCTCCTCTCACAGATCCCTATACCATGTGGGGAGTGCACAGCTGAGTGCAGTGGGCGGTGGGAGATTCCCTACACTGTGTGGGGAGTGGACAGCTGAGTGCAGTGGGCCCAGTGGGAGATCCCTACACCATGTGGGGAGTGCACAGCTGAGTGCAGTGGGCCCGGTGGGAGATCCCTACACTGTGTGGGGAGTGGACAGCTGAGTGCAGTGGGCCCAGTGGAAGATCCCTACACTGTGTGGGGAGTGGACAGCTGAGTGCAGTGGGCCTGGTGGGAGATGCCTACACCATGTGGGGAGTGGACAGCTGAGTGCAGTGGGCCTGGTGGGAGATCCCTACACTGTGTGGGGAGTGCACAGCTGAGTGCAGTGGGCCTGGTGGGAGATCCCTACACTGTGTGGGGAGTGGACAGCTGAGTGCAGTGGGCCTGGTGGGAGATCCCTACACTGTGTGGGGAGTAGACAGCTGAGTGCAGTGGGCCGAGTGGGAGATCCCTACAGTGTGTGGGGAGTGGACAGCTGAGTGCAGTGGGCCTGGTGGGAGATCCCTACACTGTGTGGGGAGTAGACAGCTGAGTGCAGTGGGCCGAGTGGGAGATCCCTACAGTGTGTGGGGAGTGCACAGCTGAGTGCAGTGGGCCTGGTGGGAGATCCCTACACTGTGTGGGGAGTACACAGCTGAGTGCAGTGGGCCGAGTGGGAGATCCCTACACTGTGTGGGGAGTGCACAGCTGAGTGCAGTGGGCCTGGTGGGAGATCCCTACACTGTGTGGGGAGTGGACAGCTGAGTGCAGTGGGCCTGGTGGGAGATCCCTACACTGTGTGGGGAGTGCACAGCTGAGTGCAGTGGGCCGGGTGGGAGATCCCTACACTGTGTGGGGAGTGGACAGCTGAGTGCAGTGGGCCCTGTGGGAGATGTCTACACTCACTGTGTGGGGAGTGCACAGCTGAGTGCAGTGGGCCTGGTGGGAGATCCCTACACTGTGTGGGGAGTGGACAGCTGAGTGCTGTGGGCCTGGTGGGAGATCCCTGCACTGTGTGGGGAGTGGACAGCTGAGTGTTGTGGGCCGGGTGGGAGATCCCTACACCATGTGCAGAGTGGACAGCTGAGTGCCGTGGGCCAGGTGGGAGATCCCTACACCATGTGCGGAGTGGACAGCTGAGTGCTGTGGGCTGGGTGGGAGATCCCTACACCATGTGGGGAGTGGACAGCTGAGTGCAGTGGGCCTGGTGAGAGATCCCTACACTGTGTGTGGAGTCGACAGCTGAGTGCAGTGGGCCGGGTGGGAGATCCCTACACTGTGTGGGAGTGGACAGCTGAGTGCAGTGGGCCTGGTGAGAGATCCCTACACTGTGTGGGGAGTGCACAGCTGAGTGCCCTGGGCCTGGTGGGAGATCCCTACACTGTGTGGGGAGTACACAGCTGAGTGCAGTGGGCCCAGTGGGAGAGGACAGTGTCTTGCACGAGTTTTGGAGGTGTAAATGGAAACATGTGACTTGTGGAGGCAGAGATGTAAGGACTTAGTCTGAGACTAAATGTGGGAATAGACAGAAATGGAATGATGAAGTGAGCACGCCAAGTGGGTGTCTCTAGGACAGAGCATTTCCCCAGACTCAAATTCAGCATCCTTTTTAGCATCTCTACCTGAATCCCCTGTGATAAATCTTGATCTCTTATGTAGGAAGCAAAAGTCCTTCCTTGTCTTTATTCAGAGGAGGGCTGGAGAGATGGCCCAGCTATTAAGACCACTGGCTGGTCTTACAGAAGACCTGGGTTTGATTCCCAGCACCCGCATGGTAGCTCCAGTTCCAGGGGAATCCAATGCCCTCTTCTGACCTCTGAGGGCTTTGCATGACACAGGTGCACTTACATACACACAGGCAAGATATTAATGCACATAAAATAATGAATTAAATACAAATTAAAAAGCAAGAAACTTCAGAGAATTCTGGTTGGTTCACCTAGATCCCATTCTTATCCCGCAGACCAAGTCTGGGTTATGTGAAAGAGGAGGACTGTGTCTGGCTAGTGCCTGTAGCCTTGTGGAAATGAAAGTTTTAGCAGAGGAAGGATGGGAGAAACAACTTTGGAAAAGGGAGGAAATGAATGCTTGGCAACAGCAGATGCCCACCACTAATGGTACGTCACTGCCCTTTAGATGATATAGAACCCTTTTCACATGATCGACAACAGCCTTTACCATCTGGCCCCGCTGCCTGCTCTGCTTCCTCTCTTGCAATTCTCACTAATGGTTCCCTGGTGGGACTGAACAACCTGCTGTTTGTACTATGCCTTGCTTGGTCCTCTACCTCTGAATGCCTAGTAAGTGCCCCCACATGCAGTCAGCTTAAAGCCGATGTTTTAAAGGAAAGTTCTCCTGGATGCCCTGGCATCTATGTACCCCATGCTTCCACTTCTAACCCATCAGATGTGTCTCTTTCACCTCATGTGGCCTGGCCCCTGGGAGTTTCTTAAGAATACAGCTCTGCCTTTTATCTGTTTCCATCCTCATGTTAGATATCTCTGTGTTTGCTGCTTGGTGAATATAAAGAGAATAAGAACTGTCCAGAGAAGAAAGAAAGAAAGAAAGAAAGAAAGAAAGAAAGAAAGAAAGAAAGAAAGAAAGAAAGAAAGAAAGAAAGAAAGAAAGGAAGGAAGGTAGACAAAGAGGAAGGAAGGTAAATTAACAATGAATGACAGCACTTTTTAAGATAAAAGAAACTGGGCCTTTTTGCTCACACCTTTAATCCCAGTACTCCTGAGTCAGAGGCCTAAAGATCTCTGAAAGATCAAGGCCACCATATCAAGTTTCAGGCCAGCTTGGGCTACAAGGAGACCCTGTCTCAAAAAAGCAAAACAGCAATCACAAATAAGATAACAGAAGAATACAGAGCCTGGAGAAGATCATGGTCTACCATGTTTATCTAATTTTGGAATTTCAACTGGACGGAGGTAGGTGGCAGTTCAGGGAAGGACAGCTGCTGTTGGTCATTCATTGAGTACAAATATTGCATTACTCTAGACAACATATATATATATATATATATATATATATATATATATAATTTTTTGCAGCTCCCCAGATATGAACTAATGGTGCATTTTGCATTCTGCTGGCATGGGGGCACATTGGGGCAATGCTCTGGGGGAGCAATTTGATAACATCTTGCAAAGGTGAAGATGTATCATCCCCAAGAGCCAGTGATTCCCCTCCATGTAGAAGCTCTCTAGTATACCTAGGGGTATGTACATGGCTGTTAACTGCAACATTATTCATAAATGCAAAAAATTAGAACCTGACTGAATGTCTATTTACAGGATAAAATGGGTTAAAAAAATTGATATGTTCATTTCTAGGACAAAAACACCAGAGACTAAAAACAATGAGATGACAGACAGTACCTATGTCAGAATGGATGCATTTCAAAGGAAAAAGGCAAGGGGTAGAAAGACACATAGAGTACTGTATAAACAAATCCCCACGAACACATCCACATCTTCTATATGGATGCATAAGTATATAGTACAAATCTAAATGCTCATGGAAATGCTAAAGTATGCTCCGAAGAGTGTTTATGCCTGTGGAGGAAGGGACTTAGATGAGACTGGGTACAGGGAAGGCAGACAGTGTTTGTAGGGAGGGAAATTGAACTGTGTCTGCAATGCTTTGCTTCTTCCCAAAGATTCTGAAACACACATTTAAAATCCTTCATAGACCTTTGATATATCTGAATAGTAAACATGGGGATTTTAAATATTAAGCTTTGTAAGATAGTGTTAGTAGGTCCGTGTAGTTAAATTAATTTTTAATTTAAGTTAATTAAAATATAATATAATTAAAAGTTCAGCTCCTTGGTCCTATAAGACACAACTCATGTGCTCAAATAGGCTCCTGAGACTGGTCGTCTCCCTTAGGAACAGAACAGATTACTGAACAGTTCCATCATCATGAAAAGTTCTGGTAGACAGCCATGATCTGAACTTTTCCATAATTGACTATTTCACAGGTAAAAGTCTGAGGTTGATTTGTCTGAAGCTCCTAGTACTGTCAGCTTCCTCAGTAACATAGAAATATAAAATTAACTGTAGAAAAGTTGTTTTATAGCATGTCTTTCAATTAATGTCACTAGCCTCTGTTGAGTCACTGACTCCATAACAGCAAGTGTAGAAGACCCAGGCTTCAATCAGCAAACACAGATACAAGGCGTGAGGGCATATGAGTTAGACCAGCCAAGGAATGTCTGCCATTCACTATGCAAGAAGCCATGTAGAAGAATGAAATTAAACCTTATCACTCACCATATACAAAAGTCAACTCACAGTAGATTAAAGACTTAAATATAAGACCTGACATTGTAAAACAGTTACAAGAAAACCTGAGGGTAAGGAACAAATTGGGGCAGGGGGTGTAACCCCAAAAAGGCAGGCAACAGACACAAAAGTAGACGAGTGAGCAGACCTTGAAGAGACAGTCTGTCAAAAGGGAGAAAATAACCGCAAACAAAATAATGAGTTAATACCTAGAATGCAAAGAAACTAATAATTCAGGTTTAAAAAATAGACAAAGAACTTGAACAGAAATTTCCCCAAAGAAAACATACAAATGGCCAACAGTTATATGAAAAGGTGTCAACATCACCAGTCATTGGGAAAATACAACAAAATGTTCTGGCCTATTACTCCACAACTGTTAGCCGATTACTATCGAGGATCAGAAGATAAGTGTCCAGAATCCTTGCATGTCATTGATGGGAGATGGTATGAAGGAAAACAACACAGCAGACCCCTCAAGTACACTAAAAACACAGTTACCATCTGCTACAGCAATGTCAATCCCTAAGTATGGAAAGGGCAGTTAAGAGACATCTGCTTTCATGTTCACTGGAGCATTATGCACAATGGCCAAGATATGGGATCAACCTAAGGGCCCATCAATGAATGAATGAACTTCATATATACATGATACCACATATATTATAATCCTGCATATATATGCTGTGTGTGATATTCCTCAGCCTTATAAAGGAAGGAAATCCTGTCATTTGCGATATCATGGATGAACTTTGAAGATAAACCAACACAAAAAGACTAGTACCGCCTGGTCTCAGTTATATGTGGAATCTAAAAGAGTCAAATCCATAGAATAAGTGTGGAGTGGTTATTAGCAGGGGCTGGAAACAAAATCTCAGTTACACAGGAGGAATAAGTTCACAAGGCCTGTTGTATAACATGGTGACTGGTTCACAACCATGTATTGTCTTCCTAAAAATGATCAAAAGAGAAGCTTTTAGGTGTCCTCATAACAAAAAAAATATGTATTTGAACCAATGCATTAGGTTAAGAAAGTCAAGTTAGCCCAACCACAAAATATACATAAGCTGGGGCTGGAGACATGGCTTAGAGGTTAAGAGCACTGGCTGCTCTTACAGAGGACCCAGGTTCAAATCCCAACACCCACATGGCAGATAACAACCATCTGTAACTCTAGTTCCAGGGGATCTGACGCCCCCTTCTGATCTCTGTGGACTTTGTAAGACACGGGTGCACTTACACAGATGCAAGCAATACACTCATACACATAAAATAAAAGTAATAAATAAAATATCTTTAAATATGTGTATGTTAAAGTTATCAGGTAATATGACATGAATATATAAAGGTTTTTAATTGTCAGTTTCAAAAAGAAGAAAATAAGCAAATAAGTGGAACATGTCAAAATATTCCCATTCCCTAGCACCATCAGGCCAGAGCTGAGATCCCAAACCAGGTTGATCAGTGTTTCCCTGTGCATAAGCCAGGCAGGAGGAGCATAAATGAAGACTTGATGTTTCGCAGAGCACCCACACATATGCACAGGACGGGGGACAATTCGTGAACAAAATTCTGAAAAAGATGAATCAGAATTACATGTAATTGCCTGGCTAAATACATTACTCTCTCCATCTTTCCTGATGGAGGGGACCACAAGCAGGATTGATGATGATACTGACTATGTACTGAGTGCCTGTGAAATACAAGACCTATAAGTGAGGCACTTTGGAATTACAATGTCATTAGAGTCTCAGAATTGTTGCTAGTAATTGACAAAAATCAAGATTCATATCTGCCTTCAAAGTTCATCTTCCCTCAATATCATACTGAACCTTGTGGAGAATTAAACTTCTGTCATCTAAAGACATTTGTTCCTATTTTAGGCAAGATAAAGCCATAAACAAATGCACTGTGCTCTGTTGAGGATTCCCGGAGAAGGAAACACTTGTGAAAAGTTTCTGCATACTACCCACTGAATGACCCAAAGACGGATACTGTCTTTGCCTCTTTTCCAAATGAGGACACTGAGACTCAAAGGATCAGATAAGGCATGGAAGACTCCTGGCAAGTGAAATCAGGAATCTGTAGCTTGGGGGTGGGAGAGAGGGCTCAGCAGTTAAAAGCACTGGCTGCTCTTGCAGAGGACCTGGGTTCGAATCCCAGGACCCTTAGGGCAGCTGACAACCATCCATAACTCCAGTTTCAGGGGATCTGATGCCCTCTTCTGGTCTCCACTGGCATTGCATGACACGGATGCATTTACCACACATACAGGTATAATTCTCATATACACGAAATAAAAATCTTTAAAAATTAAAAGTAGGATCCACAGAGAGGTTTGATGTTTGTAGCAATCTAAGGCTTTTCTTCCTTTCAATGTCAAAATTAAAAAAAGAATCCATGTCTTCTGCAACCTCTTTCAACTGTTGACACTAGAAATACATGTTCATTAAGTTGAAATCCTCAAACCTGGGGCTTTAAAAGCTGCAGACTCCAAGTTTCCACCAGGATTCTGCTTCATCAGACCTGGAAAGATCCCATGAAGTTGTGAGGTTGCCCTGAGCGTCTTCCTATGGAAACCTAAAGCTAGCAGTCTCGGGACCACTCTCAGTGAAGTGCCAGGCTCACGTGGTGGACCCAAGCAGATTCAGAGAGCACCAAGTGTGAGATCATTAGCACCCACCAGCAGCAACCAAAGACTTAGAAAGAAATCCAGAGTGTTGAAAAGTCAGTCCCCCAGCCCCCTATGTCAATCCCCAGCAGTTTGCAGACAGCACTCCCAAGGTGGGAAGCTGTGTCCTCTTAGTCATCCACACTCTTTTGAAAGGGTTATTACTAACCAGTTAGAAATCTGTATGAGTGTGGGCATATCAGTTAACCTTCTAGAAAGGATTCTGAAGCAGATCTCTGTGATCAAGTTTCTGTGGCAGTGTAACAGCAAGGTCTGCTGGAGTCCAATGCTTTCCTTCATAAATGACACTTCTCCAGAGTGTGGATGAGGGTTGCAAAGGAATTTTGTCTTTAAAATGTGCTTATTTATATTGTATTTTAAGGTGTTTTTTTTATGTTTTTAACTAAAGGAAATAATTCTTCTTTGAACTACAAACACTGTTTCTCCTTAAAGCATCTGTGTTTATTTAAATTACCAAATAATAAAAATATTATACAATTATTCATTTTAAGCCATGAATTGATGCATTCAATAAGCATGAAGCTCTTTGTCATATCCTCCTGGATACACTTTATTGCCTGGTTGGAGAAGCTTTTTTTCTCTACTGGATTTTATAACACCCTGGCTTTTATTAGACTCCAAATACTCCAGGAACACTGACAGCAACTTCATAATAAAAGGTCAGGGGAAGAATTTAAGAGTAAATGTATAGCCGGGCATGGTGGTGCATGCCTTTAATCCTAGCACTTGGGAGGCAGAGGCAGGTGGATCTCTGTGAGCTCAAGACCAGCCTGGTCTACAGAGTGAGCTCCAGGCCAGCTGGGGCTAAAGGGAGACCCTCTCTCAAAAATACAAAAAAATAAATAAATAAATAAATAAATAAATAAATAAATAAATAAATAAAATAAATAAATGTAGGAGGGATAGAGAGATGCCTCAGCAGTCAAGAGCACTGGCTGCTCTTACAGAGGACCCAGGTTCGGTTCCCAGCACCCACAAGGTGGCTAACAAACATCTGTAACTCCAGTTTCAGGGGGATCAAATGCCCTCTTCTGACCTCCCCAGGAATTGCACAAATCAGGTGCACTTACACACAGGCAGGCAATACACTCATACACATAAAATTAAAATAATAATAAAGTATGTTTTTAAAAAGAATAAATATGAGCCGAGTGTGGTGGTACATGCCCTTAGTCCCAGCACTCGGGAGGCAGAAGCAGGTGGATCTCTGTGAGTTCAAGGGCAGCCTGGTCTACATAGTGAGTTCCAGGACAGCTGGAGCTACAGGGAGACCCTATCTCAAAAAGACAGAAAAAGTGGGGCTGGAGAGATAGCCTAGTGGTTAAGAGCACTGACTGCTCTTGCAGAGGACCCGGGTTCGATCCCCAGCACCCACATGGCGGCTGAGAACCGTCTGTAACTCCAATTCCAGGAGAACTCCAGTTCCAGGGAAATCTGACGCCCTCTTCTGACTTCCGCAGCATTGCACGACACGAGTGCACAGACCTACATGCAGACAGTACATTCATACACATAAATAAAATAAAGTAAAATAAAATAAAAATACCTATTAAAAAAAAAGACAGAAAAAGAAAAAAAAAGACAGAAAAAGAATAAATATATGGATCAATGAAGCTTTTAGAAGAAGACCATCCATCGAGGAATTGAAAGATTGCAAGGGCAGAGGAGACAACACAGCCAGCACTGAGACACAATAAGCCACACCTCCTCCATGAAGTGCTGTGACCTTCACACCCGCCACGGCAAACTTCATACTTATTTTTAGCGGATTTGAAACCCACTGGTAATAAGGGAATTTTGCTTATATATGCCGTGGAACAGCGCATAAGTTAATGATGTGCTGGGTAGCAGTGAGTGACAGGGTAACTGAAGGGGGGGGGGGGGCTGCCAGATGGAAACTTTTGTTTCAGGCCCAGAAAGCAATTAAAGACTGTAGCACAGTACTTAATAAACAGACATCCAGGTGGCCACAGGATTGTCCACACGCTGTAATTTGCTACAGATCCTCTGTCAATCCCCTTGCACACAGCACCACACTCTCGCCTCTTGTTTACTAAGTCTGAACATTTTTCTCCAACATGTTACATTCTCTAGTAGAAATATATAAGATCCATAGTCATTCTCTCTCTCTCTCCTCTCCTCTCTCTCTCTCTCTCTCCTCTCTCTCTCTCCCTCTCTCTCTTCTCTCTCTCTCTCCTCTCTCTCTCTCTCTCTCCACACACACACACAACACAACCCATCCTTTGACTTAAACCACTAGTTAGCTGAGGTTGACTTTACACTTCTGCTGCTCCTGCCTGGGACTAGGATTATATGACTGCGCCTGCTTACTGGGGTGCTGAGACTCGAGTCCAGACTTTCAGGAACACTAGACAAGTCCCCTACCAGCTGAGCCTTGTCTGCAGCCCTACAGATCCCCACCACCACCACTCCACTTTTTTTTTTTTTTTTTGGTCTTTTTGAGACAGGGTCTCCCTGTAGCCCCAGCTATCCTAGAACTCACTCTGTAGACTAGGCTGGCATCGAACTCACAAAGATCTGCCTGCCTCTGCCTCCCAAGTGCTAGGATTAAAGGCGTGCGCCACCATGCCCGGCCAAAGAAAGATGTGACAGTCTAATTTTTTAAAAACATCAGCATGACTGACTACAAGTTCTCGTGCTGTAAAAGGGAATGGAATGGAGGGAGTTGCTGTCTCAGCCAGCTTTCTTCCAATCTCCTTGTCAGCAGCATTTCCTGTTTCCCTGTTTTGAAGTCACCTTTGTTCTGTCTTTCCGAGATTCCAGTCAACGTCTGCTTGTATAGTAAATTTCCAGGAGAAAATCAAGTCTTATCTGTCAGTTCAGGAGGCTGGCTACTTATTTTTAAGGGGAAAAGTCAACAACTCTGGAACTGTTAAGGAAGAGTGAACAACAGAAGGGCAGACAGCTGCTTTCATCTTCCTTCCAAGTCTCCCTGGCTGGTGGCCTGGAGGAGGCTACCCTGAGTTCTGACTTTCACTGTCCTCAGCCTTCGGGCAGCTGCATGGAGCACAGCCTGCTTCCCCCCAGCTCCGTCATCTGCTGCCAGTATGGACAGCCCCTTGCTTATTTTTCCTATACATTGACACATTCACTTTTACTTCCACAAATGCATTTTCAAAGAAAACTCTCAAGGACAAGAATTTTTTTTCTCTAAATCTCTTCCTTAAAAGGGATTTACAGAAAATTGAATTTGGGAAGGGAATTGCCTGAAGAAGCTCTATGTCTCCATGCCTGGCTGAGCTCCCTCCCACCTCCCTCAAACAGAGATCACCTACCTCGAAAATCCCAGGGGTCAGGCTATGGGACCCCACTGTCCACATCTGCCTAAAAACAAAGAATTGTAAGCACATAACCCCTACCACATTAAATCCCAGGGCTCTACACTAACCTGGGCTCTCAGGAGGGGTAGCAAGCATTTATGAACAGTAATACAGCCTACTGCAGGATGGGGGTGGGAATGGTTGTCTATTACACAGATCATGACCCATGTGGCCACTTAGCATAACAGCAAGAAGCCCTCTGGATGCAGTGGTGAAGGTGAAGAACTCTGAGTAATTGTTTGTCCTATACCTGGTGGATTATGAGAATGCTAAGAAAGGAGAAAATGGTGCAAATCAAGGGAAATCTAAAAACTGTTACGCAAAAACACATTCAACATTTCAAAGGAGAGGTAAAATTTTGACTTAAAATGCTATAGTTTGAATATGAGTAGTATCCCATATTCAATGAATGAATAGCATTGTATAACCTGTATTCTACAAATAAATGACATTATAAAGGGTTGGCCCTCAGAATGCTGTTAGATAAATACTGTGGACTTATGAGATGAGGGGTCCTAGGAAGCTATCCCAAAGGAGTAGAACTCTAATATTTTTTGTTCTAAGTTCTTTTTAATAACCATTGACTATTTCAGTGAGTGGTTCTATCAAGATTAAGCAAACATTTCTGTTCTAGTATCTCTTCAATTGCTGTAACAAAACACTCTGACCAAAACCAAATTGGGGAGGAAATGGTTTATTTGGCTTACATCTCCTGGATCACAGTTCATCACTGAGGGAGCCTGAGGTAGGAACTCAGGGCAGGAACATGGAGGCAGGAGCTGAAGCACAGGCCATAGAGGAACGCTGCTTACTGGCTTGCTCCCCAGGCCCATGCTCAGCCTGCTTTCTTATATAATACAGAACAACCTGCCCAGAAGTGATACCACACACAGTGGGCTGGGCCACCCACATCACTCAGCAATCAAGAAACTACTCCACAGATGTAGCCACAGGCCAGTTCAATGGAGCCAATTCTCCAACTGCAGCACCCTCAAAACAGGTGTGTCAAGTTGACACTAAAGCTTTCCAGCCCACCTTCCAACAGGGGAGGGCATTTCCTGCATAACATACTGTAGACAATGCTGTCCAGAAGTTCCAGAGTCTCTAGGAATACTTCTTCTTTCATTGAATTATCTCTTCATTTTCTGTGCTGATGAGAAGTGCCAAGCTATCATATATGAGGCAGCTTAGAGTTCTGGACATCTCCTGCCAACTGCCCTGCCACGATGTTCTACTAACTTGCCCTGCTACCCCTATTGTACAAGTGTGCCATTCGCAGAACTCTCCAGCCAGCCCTGGTCCTCTGAATGACTGCTATATTTCACTATTCAATAGAGATCAAATGGAAAATCCATGTTGTCTTTGATAGCCAGTGAGACCAAACACTTTGTAGTGTATTAATTTCTACTTGTCTTTAGCCATGCCCCTCACCCATCTGATTTAGGGGCTCTAGATGGGGTGTGCTAAGGGAGAGATTAAGGCTATACTGGGAGATGGGCCCATTTAAAGACAGGACCTGGGTGAAGTGAAAACTGCTTCCCTTGTGGCCCAGGCTTTTAAGTCCCAGGAACATGTTCTCAGCACAAAGCAGTGAAGCCATAGATGTGAAGGCCTTGGATGGGGCTGTTAAGGGAGATGCTGGTACTGAGATTTATTTGGCTCATTCCAGGCTGTAAATTCATTTCTCAGCCCAGTTTCACCATGCGCAGTGAATAACCAGAGCTATGTAAACAAACGTCAGCCAGACACATGAACCAATTGAAATTAGACTTAAAAAATACTAACCTGGTACATTTACTTGACTCTTACATATGCTGCAGCCCAGGTCACTTGCTCTTTATCAAACCCAAGCCTAAACCTCTCTCTCTCTCTCACTCACTCTCTCTCTCTCTCTCTCTCTCTCTCTCTCTCTTTATTTAACCAGTAGGGACCCTCATAAGTCATTCTAACCAAGTGTGAGTAGATGGAGAAGGATGTCAGGAGATAAATAACTGGTAGAAAATTGACGTTTTCTTGCAACAATTCTTTAGAGCTAATGATGAGTTTTCTCAGGAGGCACGTGAGAAAACAAAAGAACTGGAGAAGCAGGGGCTTGCTGTGCACTGTCCAATCATTGCAGGAATTCTTGGGTGAGGCAACAGAGGAATCGAATTGGGCAGCTGGATAGAAAGTAAAAACCAACTTGCCATCTACCACCATCAAAGATGGTTCTCAACCACCATGTGGGTGCTGGGGATCGAACCCGGATCCTCTGCAAGAGCAGTTGGTGCTCTTAACCACTAGGCTATCTCTCCAGCCCCAGACATGCTCAATTCTGAGCGCTTCTTGGTGGGACAAGAACCTAAGACATTTCCAAGACATTTCCACAGGAATTCCAGACACACGTACCATGCCCCTGGCACCAAGCATTAAAGCAGCAACTTTTTGTGTGTGCGTGTGTGGTTTTGTTTTGTTTTGTTTTGTTTTTTTGTCTTTTCGAGACAGGGTCTCCCTGTAGCCCCAGGAAGATCCACCTGCCTCTGCCTCCCGAGTGCTAGGATTAAAGGCGTGCGCCACCATGCCCGGCAAAGCAGCAATTTTTACCAACATGTTCACACCATGGTAAGTCCCTCTCCTAATGGGATTTCACCCCCCCGGGAACACCATGCTGCAGGTCGGAGAGTGGCAGCTCCTACCTCAAGCCGACCTCACTCCCAAGCCCAACCTTGTCCTGCTCGCTGATGGCTACCACATCAGTACCTTGATTCGAAGTCACTTCCTCATTCAGTCTTATTAGATTTCCAATCAGTAAGCATTTTGTTGACCTACTGTGTGTCAAGCATCATTCCTGGAACCAGAGAACAGCATAGAAATTTTCCAGTCCAAATGTAAGAAAGGCAGACCCTTATTCCCAGTAACTCTTGGATCCTGGGCTGCGTCCTGGGCCGGTTGACAGGTTAATCTCTAAGGCATTTCTGGGGTCATTATTCATTCAGCCAAGTGCAATTCTGGTCCATAGAAGACTGAAGATGGGAGTCATGACCAAACAACCACTACGGCCACTAGGAAAGGACAGGAGGGCACATCTATACCAAGCAAGTGGCTCCTGCCTGGGGCACTAGTGCCTGCCACATGCCCCATCTCTCCTTAACATTTGTGCTGAAGCTGGCAGCTACCAGTGATTCTGAAAGGATGCCGCTGTAAGAGCAGCTCCTGTCCTGTGTGGCCTTGAACAAGCAGTTCTCCCTTTCTGATGCTCCTAACCTCCTGTCAAGTGACAATATTTGTTCAAAAATCCTTTCTAGTTCTGTATTTCTGACATTTCATAGTTCTGTATTTCTAAGTTCCCATGTAAAGTCTACCATTATAATCAAAGATAATACATTAGTCTCTGCCGTAATAGAGCTCAGAAGTATGTTTGGTGGGAAATTCAAGAGTATAATATGGAAAAAAAAAAGAAGTAGAGCGCTGTCCACAGGACTCAGACTGTGAGGACCAGGAGGACAGAGGCTTTGGGCAGCCCTTTGTATGTCCTGTGTGCAGCAAGCAATCGGCATTTATAGCCTTTAAAAAGAAAGAGAGTGAGGCAGAGAAATGAGAGAGACAGGGAGTTAGGCTAACATCTGGGCAAGGCTATGGTGGCCATTTTCCTTGATTCCTCAAATTTCCTAATTGTAGGCAGCAACATGGTACCTCTACAAGTGTATAAGAAATCTGCAGAAATGGAGGACCCAGGCTCGATTCCCACTACCCACATGGTGGCTAAGAACCATCTTTAACTCCAGTTCCAGGGAAATCTGATGCCCTCTTCTGACCTTCGAGGCATTTCACGACATGGGTGCACCAACCTACAAGTAGACAGTACACTCATATACATAAAAAAATAAATAAAAATTTTAAAAGATTTAAAAAGTCAAATGCTTAGCAATAAATTGGCTGAAGAGGTAGATGGATTGCATAATTAAAATGCAAAAAAAGGAAATTAAAAAAAAAAGAATCTGCAGAAATGGGTAGAGGAAGGAACTGGGTCAGTCCATAAAATGCTGTGCAAACACGAGTGGCAAGTTCAGATCCCCAGCACCCAGAGAAAACCTGAGAAAAGGGCACATGTCTACAGTCCCAGTGGGGATGAGGTGGAGACAGGCAGTCCCTGGCGCTCCTGGGCCAGTCAGCCTCAAGAGGAACGAGCTCCAAGTTCAGTGAGAAAGCTCACCTCCACACATAAGGTGGAGAGTGGTAGGGAAGTAGATACTACTGGGTGTTGACCACTGGCCTGCACACGCCCACACAAAGATGTTACATCACACACACACACACACACACACACACACACACACACACATGCACACACGTATGCACGCACACACGGGACAGGGGGGTAGGGGATAACAAAGAAAGAATTAGACAGAGGAAGACTTCCAGAGAGGAAAAGACAGAGAAACCAAGCTGTCAGATCCCATTCAAGGTCAAAGGAGAGTGGTCAGTAATGCCAAGAAGTCAAGCAAAAAGTATATGAGAGATCCCAGCAGCTTGGGGGATCAGTCTTTGTTCCCACCAGTTCTCGTTTGGTCCTGTGGCATGTCCTCCCAGGGGAGGGCTGGAGGGCTGGGGGATGGGAACAGAAGTGGGGGGTAGAGGAAGGCACTCAGATCACCCATGCAGCCCTAGGTGGGGAATGGAATCTTACTAAAGCAGTGCTGTTCTTTTCCCACCCAAGCCGGGAACAAGAGCTAATGGGAAAAGCATCCCATATGTTCTTATTAGCTACAGCCTCATTATCATGCTTCGCCTTGCAATGCAGCCCTTCAGTTAATGAAATCCAGTGTTGGAGCAAACTGTCCGTGTGGGAGAGGTCTGTGATGGTGGCGGGTGAATTTCCAGCATAGGGGGGTTTTATTTTTTAACTTTTTATTACTCCTCCTCCTCACACTCCACACCCAATCATGGAATAGAGAGAAAAAAATAAAAAATAAAAAAAAGAAGAGGATGGGGAGGAAGAAAGATAGGACTTGAAACAGCCCCCAATCCCAAACAACAAAAACAGCAATTGCTATATTTCAAAGCCAGCGCAAATTAGACTAAACGACCGCAGAAGCCAAATGGAAATCGTAATTCTTCCAGTCCTTGCAGCTCAGACACGTGTAATAGGTTTGGCAGGGAGTCAAGGAAAACAGAGGCCAAGCCACGGTATGTTTCAAAGAATCTAAAGGCTGTTCACTGTGGGGAAGCCAGATTTCCGCACAACTCAGAAGGAGGGCCGTCTGGACCCCGCGGACTGGTCCCGCTCCCAGCTGGAGCAGGATGATGGGCTTTCTAGAGCATGGTGAGCCTAGGACCAAGGGGGCAGACTTCTCTGTAGGAGCTGGGGTACGCGGATGCAGGGAAGAGTTGGGGTGAGGAAGAGACCACCCAAGACCAGGAGGGAGCTCAGGAGCCTCCTTTAGGGAAGTGGAAAACAGTCTGAGGCGGTGCCAGGATGTGCACTTTGGTTAGGTTTGCAGAGAGCCGGGGTGTGGCCTGGAAGGAAGAGCTCTCTACCAAGGCCAGCTGATGAGCATTCGCCTTCTCGCCAGGACCAGTCTTTGGGCTGCCTGCTTCCCAGAGAAGAAATGAGGATCCGAGGGCTGGGGAGGGCGGGCGCCGCTGTCAGTGTGGAGTTGAACAGGATAATCCTCACTGCAAAGCTTGCACTCACTCAGCTACTGGGGGGGGAGGGGGTTAACAACTTTCTATAAAGGGCCGGGTGGCAACTGTTTTCAGTTTTCCAAGCCCAAGATCCTTCATGGCGACTGCCTGACTGCACTGTTCTATCTTGAAAGCATTATGGAGCCACAGACACAAAAGGCTAAAAAATGAACATGACACATGATGATGTTCCAATAAAACTTTATTTACAAAAATAAGTGGTGGGATAATTTGGGTTCATAAGCCACAGTTTGGCAATCCTTGTCCCTATTTTTTAGCAAATTAAAAGGAGTATAGATGTGGGGGATGGCTCAGTGGGTAAACTGCTCAACAGACAAGCGTGAAGGGATGAGTTAGGATCCCAAGCGTCCATGTAAAAGCTGTGGATGTGAGTCTATAACACTGGTGCTTTGCAGGGGCAGAGACAAGCAGACCCTGGGGACTAACTGCCAGCCAGTCTAGACCGAACAGAACCCCAGGTTCAGTGAAAGACTGTCTCAGAAAATAAGGTGGAAAACAATATAAAGGAAACAGCGTGAACCTCTGGCTTACACATGCCTACACACAAGTATGCCTGCTGTGGTGGTTTGAATGAGAATGTCCCCCATAGACTTCAAGTATTCAGACATTTTTGTCCCCAGTTGGTGGCGCTGCTTTGGGATGTCTTAGAAGGTGTGGCCATGCTGGAGGAAGTACATCACTGGGGGCGGGCTTAGAGAGTTTAACAAGCCTTGCAGTCTCCAGAGGCTCCTTTTGACTTCCTGTGCTCATTGGAGATGTGAACCTCGGCTTTCTGCTCCAGCCCTGGAACCATACCTCCCCGCCACATTGGACTCTTTTTTTTTTTTTTTTTTTTTTTTTTTTTTTTTTTTGTAGTGTATTGAATGTATTGTCTGCATGCAGGTCTGTGCACCCGTGTCGTGCAATGCCGCGGAGGTCAGAAGAGGGTCTCGGATTCCCCTGGAACTGGAGTTCTCCTGGAATTGGAGTTACAGACGGTTCTTAGCCGCCATGTGGGCGCTGGGGATCGAACCCGGGTCCTCTGTAAGAGCGTCGGTGCTCTTAACCGCTAGGCTATCTCTCCAGCCCCATGGACTCTTAATTCCCTGGAACCGTCAATCATAAGCTCAAATAAACTCTTCCTTTTATAAGTTCCCTTGGTCATGGTGGTTTTATCACAACAACAGGAAAGTGACTAATACACCTGCATACACATATGACAAGCCTGCATTGCATATAGAACACACACACATATATACACATGTGTGCATGCGCACGCGCACACACACACACACACACACACACACACACACACTCACACACACAGTATGACAAAGGCTCCTGGCAGGGAATAACCTTAGGTCTGCACCCAAAGCAGCCAAAATAAGTTTACTGCCATAGGTACTGGCCATATGGAACAAGGCTTAAAGCATGGGTTTTATGTAAAACAGTCATGAGTAGAAGTCTGACTTTGCCCCCTACCTGGCTACATAATTTAGAGTGAATTATTTAACCTTTTTCAGTTCCTGTTTCTTGTATTAAACAAAGAGGCAAATCTACTTCCAGAATCACAGAATTAAATTACTCTTGCAATAGTCTCAATGTAGATCTTGAAATATGATTCGCATTTAGTAAATATCTTCAGCAGGTGCTTGATCAGCCATGATCCTGCTAGGCGTCCATCATTACATGTGAGGCCTGGATGCAGACACAGTCCTCATATAAGTAGGGGTGGTGCCAATGAGTATGGCACTGGGAAGGACCAGTACTAGATTGGGAGCTGATGTCTCTGGATTGCAAACTGAGTCTTACCCATCATGGGAGTAAGAAATACCCAAAGACAAGACCCATGAAAGACAGAATGTATGATCAGAAACTCATGATGCTCAGCAGCAAAGCATGCAGACCTGACCCATCACAGAGCAACCTGCTGTAATGGTTAGCATTGTCAACTTAACAGAATCAAGGAGATAAGCCTCTAGGGGTGCTGTGATCGATTATCTAAGTAGGGTTAATTGAGATAGTGGGAGAGGCAGACCCACCTTTACTGTGAGCTGGTATGAGTTGGGGCTGGAGAGATGGCCTAGCGGTTAAGAGCACCAACTGCTCTTACAGAGGACCCAGGTTCGATCCCCAGCACCCACATGGTGGCTGAGAACCGTCTTTAACTCCAGTTCCAGGGGAATCTGACGCCCTCTTCTGACCTCTCCGCGGCATTGCATGACACAGGCGCACAAACCTATATGCAGACAATACATTCATACACATATGAAAATAAATTTTAGGGCTGTAGAGATGGCCTAACGGTTAAGAGTGCCGACCACTCTTACAGAGGACCTGGGTTCGATCCCCAGCACCCACATGGTGGCCGAGAACCATCTGAAACTCCAATTCCAGGAGAACTCCAGTTCCAGGGGAATCCGACGCTGTCTTCTGACCTCCGTGGCATTGCACGACACGGGTGCACAAACTTGCATGCAGACAGTACATTCATACACATACAGAAATAAATTTAAAAGAAAATAAATTTTAAAAAAGAGAGCTTAGTCCTCTCTCTCTCTCTCTCTCTCTCTCTCTCTCTCTCTCTCTCTCTCCTGACTGTGGATGCAATATGGCCAACTGCCTCAAGCTCCTACCCCAGGACCCCCCACCATCGTGAACTATACCTTCAGACTGTGAGCCAAAACACTCACTTTATACTGAAGTTGTTTGGGACAGAGTATTTTACCACAATACCAGGAAAGGTAACTAAGCCACCTACAAAGCTGTGAGTTCTTGCCTGAATTGGGACCAGTGCTAACATGGTAGGTTTCTAGAGACCACACACTTCATGTTGACAGCCTTAAAAATATAACCTACATGTGAAAGCTGCCTTCTCCTTCTCTGGAATCATTGCACAGCTGTGAAGCTGGATGACACAGAACTGCCCCCATCGTCTTCTGGCTGACCTGCATCACCAGGGCAAGCAAAGGGAAGAGGTGTGTTTTCTTTTCCAGGGAGATGGCAAGGCTTTCTCTGAGGCTCAAATCTTCTGAGAGTTCAGTTGCCCAGTAAATGAAGCGAAGTGGCCAGAAAACTCCAGCAGAAAAGCTTGAGGGTCTTAATTCAGAAATAAATAAATAAATAAATAAATAAATAAATAGCCTGAAAAGTCACTGCCATGCTTACATTCTAGACAGGTGCCTTATTCCTCAAGGGTGTGCATTAGTTTCCTGTGGTTACTATAACAAATTACCATCAACTAGGAAAGGAGAAATTTATTCTATCACAACTCTTAAGCCAGAAATATGGAACCTAGTGGTCATCAAGCTGTATTCTGCTGGGGCTTTCTAGGAGAGACCACACTGCTTGCTCTTCCAGCTTCTGCTGGTCCCGGGCATTCTTGGGCTACGGCCGTATCAGCTGCAGCCTCTCTCCACCTTCATCCAATGTTCCTCTTCCTACCAAGATGCTTGAGATTGCATTTATGACCCACTGCCATCCATCTCATTATGTCTTTTCATAAATAGAGTCATATTCTTAGGTTTCAGGCATTATGATGTGGACATGTTCTTTCTGAGTTAGGGGAGACATTCAACTTACTACTGAGCATTTCATTGATTGATAAAGAATCAAAGCGATGGCCTGGGGAGACAGCTCAGTAAGTAGAGCACTTGCTGTGCAAGCAAGAAAAACTGAGTTGAGATCTTGACAACCTACTTAAAAGCTGGATGTAGTAGTGTTCATGTGTAATTCCATATTTCCTACCATGAGACAGGAGGTAGAGACAGGAAAATTCCCCAAAAGCTCCCAGGCCAGCCAGTCTATGCACTGAGGCAGACAAGACACCCTGTCTCAAACAAGATGGAAGACTGGGGTCTGGAGAGATGTTTCAGTGCTTGAGAGCATTGCTGCTCTTGCAGAGGATGGGGTAGCCAAGAACAGCCTAGCTCCAGGCAAATATGACACCCTATACTAGTTCCCCAAGGATCTGTATTTCAAGTGTGGTGTACATACATGCACCTGGGCACATGCGTATAGACATAAAATTTTAAAATAAATCTTTAAAAAGTTTCTTAAGGCTAAAAATGAGGACTGGCACCAGAGGTTATCCTCTGATTACAAGCTCTGTGGTACAAACACACACACACACACACACACACACACACACACACATCCTTTCTGATTCCAGAGAACTCACGAACATCGACAGGATATCTTCTCTACACCCCTCTGCTCTATTTCATTTTTTCCTATGAGATATTAAGCAATTTACCCCCACGTTGCAGTGCTCAGAGCAGCCAAGCTGAGACTGCAGTCTACGCCTCCCAGTCCAGCTAGTTCTCCTAGTATTTTTCCATTGTTCTCTCTAGCAAAATAAATGCACCTCCAGTTCTCTGCTGCCCCGTGCCCTGCCTGGTCTGATTCTGCCAACCCCAGCTGGCCCCTGGTGATTGTGCCTTTACAATTGCACCACACTGTCATGCTGATCATAGCGTTCAGAGAACAAAATCTTGGTTAGTGTCATCAATTTTGCTTCCTTCACCCTCTCTGCTTTGGGTCCAGCGTTGGGGCACCCAAATGGACACAAGTAAAGGTTGGCTTGAATCTAGGTATTGTGACTGAGGACAAGACAGAAAGCCCTCCAGCCCACTGTTTCCCAAGGAGCAATTCACCATCAGAGACAGGAGCAGAAGATAAATAAGGGAAGGGCTGGGGCTGCCAGGGTGTTCACCATCAAACCCCTGGAGTTTGACAGAAAATTAATGGTGTATATATTGTGTTACAAACGCTGTGTGAACACATATTAATGGGAAAATAAAGTTTCAATCAATAAATATCTAAGTGCCCGTTTCACATTCCCAACCATGTAAGTGGTGCTGATAGCTGGAAGTTTACTTAGCATTTCTTTGTCTGTCTACCAGACATGATGGCAGTTCACCCTGAGAAGGGCTAAAATCATCTCACTAGTAGCAAACATTTCAGCAGTACATGAGGCTTTGTTATAACAAGAATTAATATGTGCACACAGCTCTGAGGGCTAGAGAGCAAGAACTTGACCTTGTAGAAACAGAAGTGTGGCCCTCCACAGGCCACTGTTTGACAAGACTACCACGAGCTTGCCCAGTAGCGTTCCTGGTTATAAAATCTCGGCGAGGTTTTGAGACTTACCCTCCCCACATAGTTGCTGCACATGCTTGATGTGTTGACTGAGATTGCTCAGAAATTCCCACTGCCTATAAGCAGTGAAGTGTTTAATGAAACCACACATGTACTGGATTGTCTGTGTGCACCATGGTGCATTCTCTTAATTAACATTTTAATTGTGTGGTAAAGGTCTCATGGTCATCTAAGAAAAGGCGATTAAGCCAGGCGTGGTGGCGCATGCCTTTAATCCTAGCACTCAGGAGGGAGAGGCAGGCGGATCTTTGTGAGTTCAAGGCCAGCCTGGTCTACAGAGTGAGTTCCAGGACAGTTGGGGCTACAGAGAGACCCTGTCTCAAAAAAGACCAAAAAAAAAAAAAAAGGCAATTAAATGCATTCAAATTGATTAATACAGTGTCAGACATGTAGAAACTCCAAACATGTGGCAGCCATTTCCAGTAAGTGGACCCCACCTGTAGTGCTGTTATCTGGAACTGTGATTGTTCATCTTCCTTGTCAATGTCACTGGATTTGGAATCACCCAGAAGACACACCTCTGGGCATGTCTATGAGAATGTCTCCAGAGAGGGGTAACTAAGGAGGAGGGCCTACCCCAACTGTGGGTGTCAGCATCACATGGGCTGAGAGGTCTACACTGAATAAAATATTAAAAAGAAGAAGAAAGAAAGCAGAGCACCAGCATTCATCTCTCTGTTTCCTGGCTGTTGACACCATGTGACCAGCTGCCTCATGTTCCTTCTGCCATGTCTTCCCTGTCCTGATAGACTGTATCCCCTCAAACTGCAAGCCAAAAATGAACTCTTCCTTATGAGAGAAGCTTTTTTTCAGATATTTGGTCACAGCAAAGAGAAAAATGTGCTAACTGGACTGGGAGAAGTCGCAGAGAGTGGGAGCATGATGGGTGCGGTGTGTTGGTCTCTCCCATCTCAGTTCAACACAATCAGTTCAATCCCTCTCACCCCATTACCCACTCCTGGATCCCAGCCTGGAGAAGAGCAAGTTCCTGATAAGTGACCATCCCTAGTGTAGGGTAGAGTGTAGCTCACACTGCCTTAGGTCCCGTGATGGTTCACACTGATGGTCAATATGACAGGATCTGGAGTCACTTAGAAGACAAGCCTCTAGGGCACAACTGTGAAGGGCTATATAGACTAGGCTAGACTCAGGGAGGACATCACCTTAACTATGGTCAGCACCATTCTTTCAGCTGGGATCTTGTTCTCTGTCCCTTGACTATAGATGCCATGTGACCAGCTGCTTCAAGCTCCTGCCCCCGTGACTCCCTTGCTGTGAGGGGCTGAACCCTGGATCTGTGAGCCAAGGGTAACCCTTCCTTGCTCGGCCTGTTTCGGTCAAGATATTTTATCACAACCAGACAAGCAGCATATAGATCCTCAATGTGCTGAATAAACATGGCTCCCCACAGCCGGCAGATCCAGGTTTCCACAGTGCTGTGAGTGTCACAGCTCTTCCCTGGGCTTCCAAGTTTTCCTCTGAGACAGGGAGTTTTTGAGCCAGTTGGTCTCTTCAGTTCATGTTGGTGTGCATAAATGTCAATGATTCAACGACTCCTTGTTCAAAGCCATAAATCTTGTTAAATTGCATTGGATTGGAGCTGTCATGCTGGACTCATGAGGCTATTTAGAGACAAATGTGGTCCTAGGCCCCAAAGTGCTTCTCAATCTAATGAAGGAAAGAGAGCCTACCCAGCAAGGGAAAAAAAATTGAAGACTAATTAAGTAGTTAAATAATAATGCATTGTTTTGATAATTCCACAGAACTCTAAACAAGACATGGCTTTTTACAAATAAACAATAGTCCACATCAGGCATCATCAGGTGATTGTACAGAAGCCCAAATCAGCCAACCAGCTGATTACATGGGTGCAACTTTATTGGAACAGACCCTCCATTGCTGAAGCTTGTCTGTGGCTGTATCACAGCAGCAACACTGAGGGGTGACAGAAGAGGCCTTTTGGTTTGCAGAAAAGTGTACCGAGCCCCACTCTAGATGCCAAGAGCTGTGATTTCAAATTAGCCTTCATCTTCATCCTCAGAGACCTGGGAAGTCTCCCCAGAAGAGAAAAGGTAGGAGGGCAGCAAGGAAGTGGGCAGTCACCACAGCTAGTGGGCAGTCATCACAGCTAGTGGGCAGTCACCACAGCTAGTGGGCAGTCATCACAGCTAGTGGGCCGTCATCACAGCTAGTGGGCAGTCACCACAGCTAGTGGGCAGTCATCACAGCTAGTGGGCAGTCACCACAGCTAGTGGGCAGTCACCACAGCTAGTGGGCAGTCACCACAGCTGGTGGGCAGTCACCACAGCTGGTGGGCCATCATCGCAGCTAGTGGGCAGTCACCACAGCTAGTGGGCCATCATCACAGCTAGTGGGCAGTCACCACAGCTGGTGGGCAGTCACCACAGCTGGTGGGCAGTCACCACAGCTAGTGGGCAGTCACCACAGCTAGTGGGCAGTCATCACAGCTAGTGGGCAGTCATCACAGCTAGTGGGCTGTCACCACAGCTAGTGGGCAGTCACCACAGCTAGTGGGCAGTCATCACAGCTAGTGGGTAGTCACCACAGTTAGTGGGCAGTCATCACAGCTAGTGGGCCGTCATCACAGCTAGTGGGCAGTCACCACAGCTAGTGGGCTGTCATCACAGCTAGTGGGCAGTCACCACAGCTGGTGGGCAGTCACCACAGCTGGTGGGCAGTCACCACAGCTGGTGGGCAGTCACCACAGCTGGTGGGAAGTCACCACAGCTAGTGGGCCATTATCACAGCTAGCGGGCAGTCACCACAGCTGGTGGGCAGTCACCACAGCTAGTGGGCCATCATCACAGCTGGTGGGCAGTCACCACAGCTAGTGGGCCATCATCACAGCTAGTGGGCAGTCATCACAGCTCTTGGGCCATCACCACAGCTAGTGGGCCATCACCACAGCTAGTGGGCCATCATCACAGCTAGCGGGCAGTCACCACAGCTGGTGGGCAGTCACCACAGCTGGTGGGCAGTCACCACAGCTGGTGGGCAGTCACCACAGGTAGTGGGCAGTCACCACAGCTAGTGGGCAGTCATCACAGCTAGTGGGCAGTCACCACAGTTAGTGGGCAGTCATCACAGCTAGTGGGCAGTCATCACAGCTAGTGGGCTATCACCACAGCTAGTGGGCAGTCACCACAGCTAGTGGGCCATCATCACAGCTAGTGGGCAGTCACCACAGCTAGTGGGCAGTCATCACAGCTAGTGGGCAGTCACCACAGTTAGTGGGCAGTCATCACAGCTAGTGGGCCATCATCACAGCTAGTGGGCAGTCACCACAGCTAGTGGGCAGTCACCACAGCTGGTGGGCAGTCACCACAGCTAGTGGGCCATCATCACAGCTAGTGGGCAGTCACCACAGCTAGTGGGCAGTCACCACAGCTGGTGGGCAGTCACCACAGCTGGTGGGCCATCATCACAGCTAGTGGGCAGTCACCACAGCTAATGGGCCGTCATCACAGCTAGTGGACAGTCACCACAGCTGGTGGGCAGTCACCACAGCTGGTGGGCAGTCACCACAGCTGGTGGGCAGTCACCACAGGTAGTGGGCAGTCACCACAGTTAGTGGGCAGTCACCACAGCTAGTGGACCGTCATCACAGCTAGTGGGCAGTCATCACAGCTAGTGGGCCATCACCACAGCTAGTGGGCAGTCACCACAGCTAGTGGGCTGTCATCACAGCTAGTGGGCAGTCATCACAGCTAGTGGGCCATCACCACAGCTAGTGGGCCATCACCACAGCTAGTGGGCCGTCATCACAGCTAGTGGGCAGTCACCACAGCTGGTGGGCAGTCACCACAGCTGGTGGGCAGTCACCACAGGTGGTGGGCAGTCACCACAGTTAGTGGGCAGTCACCACAGCTAGTGGGCCATCATCATAGCTAGTGGGCAGTAACCACAGCTAGTGGGCAGTCACCACAGCTAGTGGGCAGTCACCACAGCTAGTGGGCCATCACCACAGGAGAAAAAACAGCAACATAAACTCCCAGAGTCGGAAGATGGCCAGAGGCCATCTTTAGCAGTCCTCTTTAGCTCACCCCTGAGTGGATGTGTGGATGGGTGAGCTCATTCTCACAGCCAGAGCAGACACTTGTAGATATGTCATAAGCGTCACTAGGTCCATCCCAGCCCTGGGACAGTGCTACTAGGGAACGCTCTGCTCCAGGAGATTGAAATCTTCTTCCCAGGTAACTTCCACTTGGCTCTTCCTCCACGTGTCACCCCTCAGATTTTTTGAAACAGAAAGCAGCTGTTTCTAAGGCATCTCTCTAGCAGACTACAGCTCCCATGGATCCGTTCTTGTGTGTGCTTGTCAGGTTCCTGAGCAACCTCCTTGGCCTCCTGTTTGTGACACCCATCTCCAGGACTCCCCCTCAAGCCACTTCATTGCTCTGTGAATAGTGGCTCCCTTGTGTCTCCCTCAAGTGTTTCCCTCTGGTGTGATGTGTTTGATAGAGGCCCTGGCTTTGGCCTCATAGAGACCTTCCTAGAGAAGCTTTTATATATCTGTCTCATTACTTCAATACAGACTGCAGGATTGCAGTCAGAGCCGAAGATGACGGTTGTAAAGATCCCAGGACACCGTCAACATTCAATAAGTAGCAGTTTTATTTCTTCTGCTAGGTAGCCACTTCTGCTAATGAAGTCTGATATCACAGGGCAATCAGTCTGCAAAGTAAGCTTTATTCTTTGCCAAAATTCTGTGTCTGCTCCTATAAAGAAACCTACAATTTACTTTCTAGGACAAACAGAGTCCTACCTTTCCCCAGAGCAGCCTGAATCCAATTACAAATTGTCCTTCTGGGCTGCACAGCTCTCTCTGTTCTTTCTGCTGTACCTGCGAGTAGCTCTGTCTGCCAGTATCTGCCCCTGTGATCCTGACTCTTCCTTTGACCTGCTGACCTCTTCTGAACAGCAGAAGGGGCTCATCCTGGACCCATGCTGCTCCTTCTGCTCCCCCCCAGAGCTGGACCATAAACCCAGGAGTCCTCATAGCCAGACCAACCTGGGGGCTCACAGGGGCTGGGATTCATCCCCATACTCTGAATTACTTATGTCCTATTACTGTGACAAAAAATCCTGACAAAAGAAACTTAAAGAAGAGAGGGTTTATTTTGGCTCACGGTTCAAGAGTCCAGTCCTTCATGCTGGGAAATCATGGCAGAAGGTGCTTGAGGCAGTGGTCGCAATGACATCTGCAGCCAGGAGCAGAGAGAGAGAGAAATGTGGATCCCAAGTTCACCTTTTCCTTTTTCTTCAGCCCAGGCTCCCAGCCCAGGAAAGGTGTTTCACAGATTTAGGATGAGTCTACCCACCTCAGTTAACCTAATCTATAAAATCCCTCACAGACATGCCCAGAGATTTGTTTCTATGGCAATTTTAAATCCCATGAAGCTGACAATCAAAGTTAACCATCGCATCGTCACTCTCTTCTTGAATCCACCAAACAAAGCTTCTTTCTTCACCATGTTATTTTTCCAAATACTTAGCCCACAGAAAAGAAAACAGATTTTACATCAGAATTTCATCCTTAGTTAGTATTAAAATACATATGAATTTGAATATAGGCTCCAGAGATATCTGTCAGGTACCCAGGGTCATGGTCAGAATAATGGCCCCTCAAATATATCCATCTCCTGCTGTCCTGGAATCTGTGATTATGTTACCTTGCATGACAAAAAGGATCTTGATGGTGTGAATAACTTAGAGTATTTCAGATTGTATCAATGGGTCAGTGTGGTCACACTTTCAGAGTAAACCCTTAAAAGAGGAAGAGGAAATTGAAAGAAAAGCTACAGTGATCCAAGGGGAGAAGAACTGAAATCACCATTATGGGCTTTGAGAAGGGAGCAAGGAAGCAAGACAATGAGCAGCTTCTGGAACTGGAAGACCCTGCAGCCTCCAGCAGGGAGCCCACCCTGCAGGTGCTCTGGTTTCAGTCAAGGGAAATGTATCAGAATTCTAAACCACAGAACTCAAATCTTGTCGATTGACATTGTGTTTAAGCTACTGTTCTGCAATGGTATGAAACTTATTCACTGGAGAAAAATGGATAGGAACATAAGAAGACCTAGAAGAAATGATTGTCAAGGCAACTGTGGAGGGGGAGAGAGAGAGAGAGAGAGAGAGAGAGAGAGAGAGAGAGAGAGAGAGAGAGAGAGAGAGTTTAAGAAGGTAGCACAAGACACAGGGAAGTTGGAGATGAGAAATGGAGAAACAAAACATCCTGATCCTCTTCTGCCTGTGGCCTAACCCTACTTCTGTTCCCAGCCCCATCACCCATGGCAATATATAGCAGGACACCAGAGCAATTGCTCTAAAATAAAGACAGAATCACACCATTCTCAAGCTTCAAATTCTCTCCTAACTCCCCAAGTCTAAAGCTGCTTCCAAAACATAATCTACTAGGGACAACTCTCCAAGCTCATGCCCTGGCACCTTCTCCAGAGTCACTCCAAGCATCCTGACCCTACAGCACTCCATCCAGCAATGGGGCACTTAGAGAATTTGTATGCCCACAGCTGAAGAGGCTCCTCTACTCTCTCGGCCTCCCCTCAGTCAGCTGGCATTTCCTACAGTAATCCTTAAAACCTAGCTTGAGTCTGCTTAGGATGCTTTCTTTCATCAGCCCCCAGCCTGAGTCCTACATGCTTCCACAAGCCATGACTTTTTCCATATTCCACCATTTATGGAGAAATTCTGTTTGGGGCAGAGCCTGTATCACCAGCTCTCACCATTGATATCTCAACTTAACCCCTTGGGCAAGAGATCTTAGATATGAACTAACCCAAGGTCATTACTGAGAGCCAAGATTAGGAAAACAGAACTGGCCAGTGGATACCAGACATACAGCAGAGGAATACAGAGAGAGGCAGGCCTCAGCCATGCCTGTTAGTCACTTGCACTGTGGATCCTATAACTCAAGAACATAACTTTGAATTTAATTGAAATGGAACTCATTTAAATTAATATTTAAATAGGCACGATTACTAAATGACCACCTAATTACATAGGGAAAACCATAGGAATGCTGGAGTGAACAGAAAGAACACTCGGTAGCCAGCACTAGAACCATCTGAGAAAAACAAGAATTGGAGAAAAACACGTGTCTGTGAGTCTGTACTGACATACATAACTATCTACATAACCAATTTAATTCATTAATCAATTAATAGAAAAGCCTCCTACATAGAAATTTTTCAAATGATTTATATAGATGCTTAACTTCCAAAGAGATGAACACAGTCCCCATTCTTTACGTCTGGACTATGAGTAGTAGCATTTTGGCAAAAGACACAGTATGAAAACATGGGAAAATTAGTAATTATACAAATGAAAATCCTGATGAAACCACTTCAGGTCAGATCAAGGTCAGTATCAGCAGTAATCAACCATGTGAACAGAAGGAATTCTTGATACAGGATGAGAAAAACCCTACTTTCTCGGTGGTCTTCCTCCAGAAAACATATAATCCCAATCTAATTCTGAGTAAAACATCAGATGTATCCTAACTCTGGGGGATTCTGTTTAAAATACAGTATTGTTCCTCAAAACTGATAGTCATCGAAAGCAAGGACATGTCTGAGAAGCTCTGACAGTAAAGAAAACCAGAGGGAAATACCACACCTCAGTGTAATTATGGTGCTGTGGGTAGAGCCCTGGAATAGAAAGGAGATGTTAGCCAAGAACTAAGGAAATCTGAGTAAAGGATGGACTTCCACGGGTAATAAAGTATCAGCTGTGGCTCATTAACTGTGGCAGAGGCACCATCATTTTGTAGGCGGTTCACCATAGAAGAAAATTGAGGGCTATCTAATCAATTTTCTTCTGTAACTCCAAAAGTATACTAAAACAAACACTTTCTTCAAAACACAAAGTGATTAAAAAAAAAAAAAAAGATTTTTTTCTCAGTCTCCTAGTTACCACAGCGTTCTTGAGGAATCCTCACTCTCCATTCCTCCCTCCTGTAATTAGCACACATTCTTTGAGTAAAACTTGTCGCATCTCTGTTCTAATGGAGGGAGAGCATAGCATCCCAGCCCAGCCTATCAACCAATTCCACTTCCATGACCACCACGATTGGTTCAGAGAAGGTCACATGACCCAAGGCAACCCTATAGAATTGTCCCTAGCATGCTTGTTTGAGCTATTGGAGAAGATTGTCTGCTCACTGTCCTGCCAGGGCCACTAACAGGACAGAGGCTGGCAGCCACTTTGTTACATACGTGGACATCTTCTCTGAGAGTGCCATAAACGCAGAGGAAAACAGAGTTGAAAGGAGAACCACGGTCCCAATGACAGCCTTTGTATTCTAGTGAGTATAGTTACTTTTGCTCAAACAAGCTTGAGTTGGGGTTCATTCAACTCCCATTGAAGAGTCTTGGCCAGTGCAATGGGTTAGAACATAAGGCTTGAAGCCAGAGTTCGTGAGAAAGACATTAAAGATCACTGTCCTCCCTGCAGAAACTTCTGCTCTGCCAGTGAAGGGGTGTTTATGTAACATCTCACTTCTGCTTTCTGGATACAGATAGGTGATACAGGAAGGAAAATGAGCACGTGTGTATCTGTGCCGCCCAGGATTCCCCTTTCAAGCTCCATACTCACAAATCAGTATTTCCTATTCCACCTCCGTTGTGAACGCACACTGGACCCAGAATCACACTTCCTTCCCAATAGCAGGTCTCCAAGCTCGTCCTTCTTTGCCTCTGGTAGACTTAAGTCAGCTGGTCTGGGAATGGGGATAGCTTCTTAGACCCCAACCTTCCTTTAGATTCATCTTCCCAGTTTCAAAGGAAAAACAGGGGGTATGTGATTATCACCCCAGATCCAAAACACACTCTCCAAATTACCAGTACCCTAAGCAAAGTGATATTTTGTCCCTCAGGTCTGACTTAAATTGGAAAGAGTGTTGATTCATCCTTTTTTTTTTTTTTTTTTTTTGTTTTTGCTGGGACGAAAGGCGTGTGCCACCACACCCAGCCTCTTCAATTTCTTAACATTGAACATTGAACTATTTCATACTATTGGAGGAAATAATCCATTTAAGAGTCTTGGCTCTTGTTTCTTGTTGAATTTTTGTTATTTTTCACAGAGATTTTTTACAAGTATTCTACATATCAAGAAAATAATCCTTGATTTTTTTGTTTGTTTATTTTTATTTTTTTATTGATGCTTTGTGCATTTCATACATTCTTAACTCACAAATCTTGGCAAGAGATGGAACTGCGTAATGAGTGATACTTAGAGACCTGCCAAGGCAGAACTCACATTATGGTCCCCATACACAGGCGTTAAGAGTAATGTCTCTTTGAAGCGTTGTGCATGTCATACAAAATTTCAAATCAAATCTAGACCCATGCCCTCCTCCCTGTCCCCCCACCCCACCAGAGCTCATGCATTCTGCCAAACATGTTTTTCATCTTTTTCTCAGTCTCTTTCAAAATTCTCTATGCAGTTTACTGTTTCAAGCAGAAGTTCACCGTTTCAGTCAGTTCTTTGACCCAGTCTTTTCTGTTGTTATTGTTGTTATTCCTTCCAATATGCATCACTCCAAAATATGCACATATGCATGCCACATATATCATAGGTTTTAGCATCTTCACCTTATGACTTTTTTTTATTAGGCTGAAAGATGTCATGTTTGAAGTCTCCTCCTTGGCAAGCCCAAACCACCATCAGTTCTGCCCTTGTGCTCCGTACTGGGGTTTTCCCTTCCCATAGTCACCAAATGAGGTCCAATAAGCACCATGTCCTGTCTTGATCTTCCTGTACTGGTCTCTGTGATATACCCTGGGTAGTCCAGCAATGGCAATCTATACTCTGAAGAGGCTGAAACCCCAGTAGTTCAGTCCACAAGTTGGATGTCTCAGCAGTCCCCATCTGGCACTGAAGGTTTGGAGGATTCTTGGAGAGGCATGAATCTTCAGTCCATATTAGAAGGTTGAAAAGATGTGCCTCATGTCTTTGAAGGATGGCAAAAGCAGTGGCAGCCACAGGGTAGCTGCACTTGCCAGTAAGAATTGAAGACAGGCAAAACAACTGTGCTTTTTTTTTTTACTTTTTGTCTTTTTACTAAGATCTCAAGTTTTATCCCTGAAATACAATTTCTCAGGCCTTACTATTTATTTATTTCTGGTTATACTTTCCTTTTGGATGTTTAGGGCCACATAGTTAGCCCAGAGTAATGTCTCTTTTAAAAACTGAAAGGGAACCAAGAACTAGCTCCTGGTCCTGGGGAGACAGCTATTGGCAAAGTGATTGCCATGTAAGCATGAGGATCTGACTCTGGATCCCGAGAGAACCCATGCGAGCAGCAAGCTACAATGAAGGCACATCTGAAATCCTGCTGGTGGGAAACAGAAACAGGTAGACTCGAGTAGCAGTCAGCCTAGTCAAATTGCTGAGCTCCAGGTGTGGTGAGAAGCTGTCTCAAAAGATCAGAGGGAGAAGCTGCCAAAGGAGAGTACCAATCAGTGGTCCTCCCCACATGTAAAGCCCACAAGCCACTAGAATGACCAGTCCAGCAAAATATCTCTGTTGGTGCAAAAACAGCACTTTTATCTTGGGAACAATCAACAGCTGTCTAACTGGACTTAAGCCTGATCAATAAGACGGAATCCATTATAGCACTGTAAACATAAGAAGAGGTCATGGATCCTAGAGGAGAACTTAGTGCTGCCACTTTCCTAAACCAATGTAATTGCATACCATATTCTATTTTTTTTAATTTTTATTTATTCTTGTATGTGTATGAATGTACTGTCTGCATGTAGGTTTGTGCACCCATGTCATGCAGTGCTGCAGAGGTCAGAAGAGGGGGTCAGATTCCCCTGGAACTGGAGTTAAAGACGGTTCTCAGCCACCATGTGGGTGCTGGGGATTGAACCCGGATTCTCTGCAAGAGCAGTTGGTACTCTTAACTGCTAGGCCATCTCTCCAGCCCCAACATACCATATTCTAAATACTTACCTTTATACTCAAATACATATAGCTCTCACTACCCATCAAAAAAGCTTCTTTTCAAATTGATGGACACTATTACAAAGTTCTACAACTAGTCAAAATGCAGCAAATAAGGTGGTAGAGAGACAGCTCAGTGGTTAAGAGCACTGACTACTCTTGCAGAAGACTTGGGTTCTGCTTTGAGCACCCACATGGCAGCTAACAACCATCTATGACTGAAATTCCAGGGGATCAGACATCATCTTCTGATTTCTGTGTATATGCACATGTGGTGCACTTACATACATGCAGCCAAAAATACTAATACATATAAAATAAAAAATAATAGTTATAGTGCAGAGAAGTGACTTAACTGATACATCTACATACTCACAGAAAATACACACACACACACACACACACACACACACACACTAGCTCCCCAAAGGATAAAAAAGTCCTCTGTCATTGTGAGTAGTATGTATAACAGTTGCTAAAACTCCCCTATCTTTTCTCAGCCTGAACAGTAAGTAGCAAGTTGAAATGAAAGCCTCATACACGTTACACCTTAAGTTAGTTAGAGGAGAACTTGGTCTCTTCCTCCAGGGATTGTTTTGGCCACAGACCTTGGCGTGGCAATCCTGAAAGTGCCCATGTCAGAGTTAATCTCTTTATACCTCTGTTCAATAGGGCCGGTAACTTCTCCTGTTTTTATGAGAGATTGACTGTGAAATCAACTTGGTTAAGGCTTCCAAAGTGCTGGACAAAAACTAAAAGTCGCAATAAGAGAAGGCAGGAGAGAAAGCTTACATTCCTTTTGCAAAAATAACTTGTGGCATTATCTTAGTTTCTCAGGTCAGAATTTCTTCTGTAAATAATTCACAGTAATAGGCAGTGAGCTAGCTGTGAGAGGAAGTGGTAAATTATTTACAGTAGTGGTGGAATGTGAAGTCTGGCACAATCTGGATGGAGAATCAGGATGTGTTAGAGATGAGTGAGACCAGGCTCTGTTGGAGGGGAGGAAGGTAGTGAACAAATTCACCTCTTACGCAGCTAAGACCTATTGGGCTTGGCCCCTGGGGCAGAGTAGCAGCTAAAAAGAACTCCAAGTACCGTTCACTTGTACATCTTGAATCTTGCAGGGAACACACAACTTAAGTATGCTGAATGGGTCTATCCTTGGCTGATATGGGGGAGAAGAAAGAGACTGAACTGCCCTAAGTCCGAATTCATTTGAGGACCCAGGAAGAGGTAGAAAATCTAGAAGTCTTAGTAACTTATCATTCCACAATGTAATAACTTAGTACATGGCATTCTTACTTTGACTCAACCTGTGCTATATAATTTCCGTACTGATCACTCCACTCTCCAGACCCCACCATCCCCATTGAATATGTGAGAAAGTGAACAGCTGGCACCCAGGCTGAGGTCTGGCTTCATCATTATATTTTCTCATCTACTTCTGGTGAAAATACTGCACTGGTTGTTTCTATCAGTTCAAACACATGCAGTCGTTTACCTTCTTCCTTTTGGCCTGCAAAGAAATACACACCCAGCTGGGTGTGGTGGCGCACGCCTTTAATCCTAGCACTCAGGAGGCAAAGGCAGGCGGATCTTTGTGAGTTCAAGGCCACCCTGGTCTACAGAACGAGTTCCAGGACAGCTGGGGCTACAGGGAAACCCTGTCTCGAAAATACCAAAAAAAAAAGAAAGAAATACACACCCAGAATTGATGAAGGGGACTAGCTTTGCTCTGGGTTGAGACAGACCTGGTCCAGCAGAATCCGTGCACCGTTGTCAAGCAGATGTGTGACCCAAGCCAAGTTCTTTATACCAAGCCTGCTTCCTTGTTCATTCATTTGACAGATGCTTATTGAGCTCCAGTCCTGATCTAGCTACCGGTCAAAGCAAAGAAACAAACACAAATGCACCTTCACTCCCAGAGCTTGAACCCAGTGTCTATGTTGGGAAGGCCACAGGGGGTACAGTGAAATTTCCATAGCAAAACAAGAAGACTGTGCCATGTATTGGAAGGTGTTGGATGCTGATGAGATCAGAAAAGAGAGTGAGTGTACAGAGAAGGTCCTGTTTTCAATATAATGACCAAAGAAGGCCTCATTAAAATGGAGACTATTTAAGCAGAGGCTTGAAGGAGGTGAAAAAAAGCCACTATATAAGTATCTGGGGAGATGGAGAGAGAAGGACTCCAAACAGGAAAAAGCAAGGGCCACATGCCTGGGATAGAGGTGTGGAAGAGGATGAGACTTTCTCTGGCCATGTTTGGGGCTGGAACAGGGCCAGGAAGAAGAAGAGGAGCATGATGGGAAATCATCTCATTGGATGAAATGGGGAGTCATGGAAGGCTGTGGAGCAGAGGAGCATGGCTGTTCTGCAGTGAGAAGAGCTGTGAAGAACAAGGTTTGCCTCCCACCAGGCCGGAGATGATGTGGTCCACATCAATGGCACCGGGGAAGGGCAACAATAGCAAGAGGCTGAGATGAAAATTAGATGGCAAAAAAAAAAGAAAAGAAAATTAGATGGCATCCAGAAAGCGCCTGCTGTATGTGGGGCAGAGGGGGCATGTGACGACAGACCCAGTAAGTTGCTTCCCAGGAGAAAAAGCCCATTCTTATCCTAGTTCCAACCCTGGTGGTCTATAAGCAGGGTTTATTGTGTAAAGGGATGAACTTTGAGAAATCGGGGTATGTGTCCCTGAGATTTCCTTTGCCTGTAAGCACAGATAACAGAGGCAAGCCTCTTTCTGGAAGAGAAACTGGACTAAAATGGGAACATCCCCTGCTAGCTTTAATCAATAGATTGTTTTCTCTCCAGAACTGTGTTGCTAAGAATAACAAGACTCTTAATTCATAAAACAGTGACAATATAGAAATTTATGCAAGTTTGGCAATCACACCAGCAGTACTGACCAGGCTTCCTTCCTGAGGAGCGTCCTCTACAGAGTGGCAAACAAATTATCACCTCTCTTCTGGTAGAGAGTGCTGGTTCCACTAATTTCTTTTTTTGTTGTTGTTTTTTTGGTCTTTTCAAAACAGGGTCTCTCCAGCTGTCCTGGAACTCACTCTGTAGACCAGGGTGGCCTTGACCTCACAAAGATCCCCCTGCCTTTGCCTCCCAAGTGCTAGGATTAAAGGCGTGCGCCACCACGCCCAGTGTAATTTCTATTCTTGCTGCAGAGAATTCTTTAATAAACTGGTTTCTGACTAGTTTTCTAAAATTAAAGCCCTAAACTTTGGTTTTATTGATCAGTTTTGACACTGGAAATTTCATGAAGTTGGTAGTTCTGATACTGTTGTTCTTGGATTTTGGACTCATTCCTTCGTCCAACATTCACTGTGACACCACCCACTATGTTGGCCACAGAATATACAGAGGAGAAGAAGCATTGCTCTTGGCTTCAGGACCCCTCTAGTGCATGAAGAGAGAGAATTAAGCCCACAGACCATTGGGTATAGCAAGGCAATTCATACTTCTCCAGTTTGCATGAAGCACTGTGGAAACAAAAAAATCAGGAAATCTGAACCAAAGAAGTGGGAAAGTGCTGACAGAGGAGCTGGCACTTGACGTGAAGCTGGAGAGGTGAGCAGGTATTTTCCAGGCCAAAATAAAGGAGAAAAAGAGAAGCAGCTTTCCAGGAAGAGCTGATGCAGGAAAGAACGTACAGAAATTGGGGCATCTGCCTTACAGAGATATCTACTAGTATTTTTGACTAATAATTATCCAATGACTAAACACATGCTAAGCTTTCTTGTTCCCAGTGTGAGGAGTCCAGAGTTGCGAAGTAGAGTCACATCTTTCCAGACCCTTGTGGTCTTGCTACCCATGATGGAATTCTAGCATCCTAAAATAGGGATTTTTTCCCTATTTGATAAATCAAAGATGGTTCTTCCCCCATTCCCACTTTTCACTGGACAATTAACTCACCCCTAAGGGCTTCACTCCTGCAAAACATGGCTGATATACTCACTCTAAGAGTGAGAAGATACTTGAAACTGTCTAATCATTTAACCCCATGCCAGTACTTGACAGATGCTCAATGATTATTAGTTACATATTTCATTTGGAGGAGAAGGATTTCCATTTTTAATTGTAAGCGAAGAGAATAACTCGGTATGATCTAATGTTGGGACAAGATGTGGGAGTGATCGTTAATGATTCTACTAACCTGGCTCCCTTTTCCACACAACGTGTCTAGTAGAAGAGAAGGATAAGTTAGAAAGAAGGGGAAAAAAAGGTACTGACTGAAACAGTGAACTTCTGCTCAAAACAGTCAACTTCCCCATGGAGAATATTGAGAAAGACTGAGAAAGAGATGAATAGCATGTCTGGCAGAATGCATGAGCTCTGGTGGGGTGGGGGGATGGGGGACATGGATCTAGATTTGATTATATATATACATATATATGTATATAAAAGAGAATGTCATTAAAATCATTTGTCTGCCCTGGACTACTAGAAAAAAAAAATCACAAAAATTCAATAAAAAGTAAAATTAACAAAAAAAAAATGTTGTCAGCACTACACCAGGAGCCAGTAATATATCCAGATAATGGTATAGAGGGGGACTGTGTTTGCTTCTCTGAGATCCCTAGTATCTTCCAGGTATCGTGCCTGGCCCTAAAGCAGGTGCTTTAAAAATAATTGTTGGGCTGTGGTGGCACGCGCCTTTAATCCTAGCACTTGGGAGGCAGAGGCAGGAGGATCTTTGTGAGTTCAAGGCCAGCCTGGTCTACAGAGTGAGTTCCAGGACAGCTGGGGCTACAGGGAGACCCCATCTCAAAAAGACCAAAATAATAATAATAATAATAATAATAATTGTTGAATTAATTAATGTATAATCTACAAGTTGGACTCTGCATTCAGTAACCATTTAAGATGTGTAGTTCTAGAATTGGATAATGGATATCTAAAGAGCAGAGCACAGCAAGATACTGCAGATGGTTGAAGAAACTAGAAAGCATTGTGTAACCTGTATATGGATTGACTTATAACAATGGGCTTTCTACCATGAAATATTCAAAGCACCATTTCATGAATAGGTGTTAAATTCACCCATGGAGCTCCTCAGAAATATGCGGAGACACAGAGCAAGTGACCTGGAGGTGGAGCTCTGTGCAGTCCTACTCTGCAGTTCCTTCCATAGCTGCTGCATCTGAGAGTAGCCTCCAATAGTGAGTTGTCTTGCCCTGCTGCATTCTGGCTGTGTGCTCCAGAATCAACTGGCAAAGTGGATAGATTAATCCTTCAAGTCTAGATGTTTGTGCCAATAGCTTCTGATTTAATTTGAGCAGGATGCTTCTCTTTGGTGAGCTTCTCTTCTCTTATGATTGGCTTCAGTTGTCAGCTTGACACACCTGGGAAAAGGGAACCTCACTTGGAGAATTGTCTTTATCAGATCAGCCTGTGGGCACATCTGTGAAGCATTTTCTTATTGTCGAGGAAAGTGGGAAGGCCAAGCCCATTGTGGGTGGTACCACCCCTTCAAAAGTGGTCTTGGGTTATATACAAAGGCAAGCTGAACATGAGCCAAGGGAACAAGACAGTAAGCACCATCCCTTCATGGTCCATGCTTCAGTTCTTGTCTCCTGAGTCCTGCCTTGAGTTCCTACCTGCTGTATGTTGGTTCCTCTCATTTCTGCCAGCTCATATTTCAACAAATATTGTCAATCAAGGGCTGATCAACAGCCTTTGAATAGCCACTTCTATTACTTGAACCAGTGGCTCTATCTGTAATGCTTGGAAAGTAGGAACCCCTGCGAGTCTGTTTCTTGGTTCTATGGCTAATTCTACCATACATAGCCTAACATGGCTTCCTGCTTGTTTATGAAAGACATCACACAAGACAAAGAATATCAGGGCTGGAGAGATGCCTCAGTGGTTAAGAGCACTGGCTGTTAGGATCCAGGTTCGAGTCCCAGCATGCACATCGTGGCCACCAACCATCCATAACTCCAGTTCCAGGGGATCTGATGCCCTCTTCTGCCCTCCACAGGCATTGCATGACATGGGTGCACTTAAATATATGCAGGCAATACACTCATACACATAAAATAAAAATTTAAAAACATATGAAAAAAGACAAAGAAAATCAGCAGCACCCCAAGCCCTCCACCCGGGGTCAATATAGCAAGAAAGGGGGCTTAGGAGAGAAACACTGTCTCGACAAGCACACTTGCCTCCTGCAGCACTCTCCCTGAATCTTTCTCCCCTCCTTGTGATCTATGCTTTCAAGGGAGAAGCATCCAATTAAGAAAGACACAGAGGAATGGAAGAGGCACTATGAGAAGAAAGGGAGAAAAAGAAAGGAAAGGGGGGAGGATGTGTATTCCAGAGTAATCACCCCACAAATGGCCTTTGCAACTGTTATAATGCAGCCTCAGCCATCTGATTACCAATTACCAGGCTGTCAAACCATAAAAGCTAAGCTTGCCCACCTTGGCTGAATCTATTTAAAAAAAAAAAAAAAAGAGTTATAACAATCTAGTGCCAGATCACCTCAATCACGGCGCTCAAGGTAGACGCCTAAAGCAAAATATATGGAAGTGGTTTGGGAGTCTCAGTGGTGGGGACTCTGATAAGTAGAGACTTAGATTTTAGGTGCCCTGCGATGCTCATATTAGCACCATACAAGATCTGCCCACAACCTTCACAATCTCCAGACATCCTGGCAGACAGTCCTCCGTGTGAAAAAAGCTTCCAATTACCAGAGCTGAGAAGCTTTCTGAGTCGTCTGTAGAAACTTCAAGTAATTCTCACCCTAATTTTTGCAGTGAGTTATCCAAGAAAACAATCTCCATGCTAATTGAGAGCATGGGGCATGAGTTTTATGGAGAGCCTTCCAAGAGATGAGGGCTAAGTCTCAAACTATCCCCACAGCAGGGGGTGGCAACAGCATTTGAGTGACAAGATATAATAATATCCCTGAGTCACTGAGAACCTCAGGTTCACAGTGATTTTTTTTTTGGCACAAGCACCTGGCTGCTTCCCTTCTGAGGTAGACTTTTACATTATTAAATATTAAAGCCATTGTTATATTACGGAATATGGCTTTACTTTTATTTCTCCCTTAGTTTAGATTTAAAGGACATTCTTCTTAATTTTGTGATAAGGTATATTATCTATAAATTTCATGTGAAGTACAATAAGTTATTTGTAATACCAAAGTGTCTACAACCCTGTTTCTTAGAAAATGGACCCTGAGATGGACACGTGCATGCAGGAAACACTGGTAGGTGCACTTGGAAAACAACTGTGGCCAACCCAAGAGGTCAAAGGGATCTGAGAAAGATGCTGAGGTGTCATTCAGTCGTGACAGTTGCCTCATTTCATTTGTCAGGGAACAAGATGCCTGGATGGTCCTTCAGAATGATCTTGACTTAAGCAGCTCTGAGCCGCTCTGTCCATCCACCTGCTGGTCATTGGGTACAGAATGCCCCTGTGATGGGCAGGTACTGTTGAAGATGTGAACTTCTGTGGAGAGAAGTTCTCAGAGACTCAGCTAGGTGCTCTGTACATTCCTCAGGGAGTTAGGACCTCTGTCCAGAGGAAGGAGAAAGGTGGGCCAGCACACCACAGCATTCACTGGAGTGAAAGTTCCAGGAACAGCCACCACACAGCTCTGGTCGGTCTCTTCTCCTGGAACAGTCACCACACAGCTCTGGTCGGTCTCTTCTCCTGGAACAGCCACCACACAGCTCTGGTCGGTCTCTTCTCCTGGAACAGCCACCACACAGCTCTGGTCGGTCTCTTCTCCTGGAACAGCCACCACACAGCTCTGGTCGGCCTCTTCTCCTGGAACAGCCACCACACAGCTCTGGTCGGTCTCTTCTCCTGGAACAGCCACCACACAGCTCTGGTCAGCCTCTTCTCCTGGGAAAACTTAAAGAAGTCTTTCAGCTTGTTCAGGCTGTGAGAACAAAACCCCAGGGTCTGTAGGCTTAAATGATAAAAATCTATTTCTCAACGTCCTGAAGGCTGAAAACTTCAAGGTCAGGATTCCACCAAGGTAGAGTTCAGCCCAAGGCCTCATCTCTTGGCAGGCGGCTGCTGTCCATCCCTCGCCACTCTCCTCTCTGTGTAGACATGGAGAGATGTGGGGCTGTGGAGTACTCTGGTGGGCTCCCTGGTGTCTCCTCTCTATGAGCACTAACCCCATGAGACTAGGGCTCCACCCTGTGACCTCATCTAAACCTAAGTAAGCCCTCACTAACTGCCCCACCTCCAAATACCAATACAGAGAACTTCCGCATAAGAATTGAGGAGGGGCTAGAGAGCTGGCTCAGCAGCTAAGAGCCAGGACCACATGGAAGCTAACAATTGTCAGTAACTCTAGTCCCAGGGGATCCAAAGCCCTCTTCTGACCTCCACAGGCATTTCACACAAGTGGTGCACTTACATACCTGCAGATAAACACTCATATACGTACAATAAAAATTAACAAACAAATTCATATTTTTAAAAAGAACTTTGTCAAAGTCTCTTGTTCACTGATGGATATGTCAAGCAAGGGACTTCTCTGAGTGTCCAAGGATTCTCCTCTCTCCAGCTCCCATCCTGTCACAGAAGTGCTGGGGTTACAGAAACGTGCTATCATGTCTGGCTTTACTGGGGTTCTGGGGACCTGAACTCAGGACCACCTGCTCGTGTGACAAGCATTTTACCCACTAATCTATCTGCCCAGACTTCCTCCAAGGAGATTCTTTTTTTTTTTAATTATTTTTAGTATTTTTATTTTATGTGTATGAGTATTTTGCCTGCATGTATATAAGTGCACCCATTTTGTGCAGTGCCCATAGAAGTCAGAAGAGGGCATCAGATCCTCTGGAACTGGAGCTATGGATGGTTGTTAGCTGCCATATGGGTTCTGGGATTCAAACCCAGGTCAAGAACAGCCACTGTTCTTAACCTCTGAGCCATCTCTCCAGCCCCTAATATAAATGCAATATTATGGACTGAGTCTCATTTCACTTCTCTCTGGAGTATTTGACCTTTCACAGCCTTTGGCACACTCACTACCTCGTACTCATCAAGTGTTATGCTTTGAATATGAAGTCTCCCCCACAGTCTTGGGGGCCAAAGCCTCAGTCCTCAGCCAGTTTTACTGTTGAAATGGAACTGGATGGTGAGGGATCCAGCCATGAATGCATTGATGGATTCTAACTTTAGTTGCATTATTGAGAGGTGCAGTGGAGACAGGTGGGGCTTATCTGGAGAGAGTTTGTCACTACAAGGATTCCTTTCCATGGTGTTCCTGCACCTTCTTGTTCACAACTCTCTCTCTCTCTCTCTCTCTCTCTCTCTCTCTCTCTCTCTCTCTCTCTCCTTCCTGGCTACCATGAGATGAGCAGTCTCCTCCCTGTATGTATCACTGTGATATTCTGCCTTACCTTAGTCCCAAGGCAAAGCAGCCAGCTGACCACGAACTAGGAGCTCTGAAACTATAAGAAAAAATAAATCTTTCTCCCCTTCAAGTTGGTTTTTTTTTTTTGCAAGTATTCTGTCACAATGAGAAACTAGCACACTAGGGCTGATTGATACCATGTTTTTCCATACAGTAGAGCAGTGTGGTGTTCTGCGAGTACCCACACCTAAGTCACCTTGAAATTCCTCCTGACCTTAGCATCACAGGCTTGCCTGGAATGAGGATACAATCGTCTCTGGAGCTCTCTTTTTCTTTTTTCTTATAATTAATCCCCAGCCTCAATCATCATCTTTTTCCTCCTGCCTGCAGAAGATGGACAGTGTATCTTCCCCAAGGAAGACTTCACACTTCACCCCGGGTTATGCCTCGTCTTTCTCCCCTTATTTATAAGTAGATATGGGGGTGCTGTGATGTCATTCTATGTTAAGGAAGGATAAAGTAAATATACTTTGAAGAAAAGACAAGGAAAAGCACTCACCTCTGGATGCCACACACAATGTGGCTTGTAGCCTTTATTCTTTGAGAAGATCCCATTAAGTCAGCTGTCATTCATGGAGTGTAAAGAGGAAGTGGCCCGGACCAGCAGGTAAGATGGCTCAAGGTCATATGAGTACCAGAGCTAAGAGCGGCCAAGCCATCAAGTCCAAAGCTTCGAACTACATGACAGAACCTTCCAGATGGATTCATCCTAAGCAGGCAAGTGGAGAACAGCTTTCCAGGGGTTCATTTGAATAGATCTTGAAGGAGTCATGAGACAGCCATAAGAGGAGAGGCTCTGAAGATGAAGGATCACAGCAGAAGCAGAACGGAAAGCAGAGAAGGTAAAGAAAAAGCTCAGTGGGACATCCAGACGAAACACAGGCCAGTGTCACTACCCCAAATCAGGCTGCAATTGATATAGAAATATGCAGATGTGTGTGCATATGTATGTATGTATGCGTGATTTTTCTTCCCAAGAAATTGTATCCCTCTTATTCTTCCAACATGTGAGCCACTGTTGGCTCAAGTCACAGATATTTTTTGCACCCCCCCAAGTTCAGTGGTGCCATTCGTACTTGGGAAGCCACCAATCAATCTGATGCACAGTGAGGCTGGAAAGGCTTCTGTCCATGGATGCCCCCCTGCCCAGAGGGATAAAAATGTAGGCTTTACAATTCCAAGACAAAAATGTAGGCAAAAATCCTGACTTCCTCATATCCATTCTTCTTCAAATGCTTCCCCCTCACCCCATGAATTTTACTGCTCCAGCCTCCCAGATCTGCATGGATCTATCTGGCTCACCTTTGTCCCCAGTGATCTGTTTACACCACAGAGACATTGCACCTTCCCCTCCAGCGGCTTATAAGGTAAGTACCAGGACTATGAAGCCTGCGGGAGAAAGCTTCCAGATCTCCTCAAGCTTATTCTGTATTCAAGGTGCATGAGACAGAGAAATCCTTCAGATAGTCTAGTGTACAGTATTAGACCAATGTGCCCATTGCAACTTTATTTGCATGTAAGTCATCTCCATGTGGAATATGTGTGCGCACATGTGTGTGCTTGTGTGTGTATGTTTGTGTGTGTGTATGTATTTGTGTGTGTGTGTGTGTGTGTGTGTATGTGTGTGTGTGTGTGAGCTTTACTGCTTTGTTAAGCTGTGAGGAAATAGATAACAGGGCATCTAAGACTGCTTCAAGCTTGGGAAGAAAGTGGCGTCTGAGGTGCATTCTAGTCCCAGGGTGTGGTCACTGGACCCTGTCGCCACCTACTATGGACTCCAGCTGTTCATTCGCTGTCTGGTCTGCAGGGCAAATAAAGAACTTGGCAGGCAAACCAGAGGGTTGAAAGGTTTTCCATCTTTCCGAAGAACCGTGACTGTTTTCATTTTTCTTCATTAATGCCCTATGCCTGGTCGTCAGGGCCCATGCTACGTTAATTAAGTCCCCTGTATGCTTCTGCTGAGTAAGGCTGTGATTGTCAGTGGGGCTTATTAGATTTCTGCCTCATTCTTGCACAAGGTTATGGGGCCTCCCGGTCCTGTTGTTGGGATTAGTCGTTGCTGCCTGCGTTCTGTGCTGCAGTGGAGCCCAAGGACTGCAGCCTCATTCCCCACCGGTGATGACCTCCATGCATTTTGGCTAGTTTTACTGGCAGAAGTGTTCAGCTTATTCCCCGGCTTGGACACTGCCATCTGTCACAGTGTCTTATACCTCAGCAGGAGGCCGAATAGCTTGCTGGCTCACAACAAAAATCAGGTAAATTGAGAGTTCTGAGTGGACAAGGTGGAACATTTCTGCACACAGAGCCACACTAATGGAACTTTTCAAACACTGTGAGGCCCATGGAGACCCAGCCATTGCACTGTCTGGCTTTCCTCCCTCAGTGTGTTAACCTTCTAAATTGCCCTGTATCTATGGCTCTTTTGAGAAACTTCCGTGTCACTACATTGAAAGACACAGCAGCATTCCTGATAGATGAAGGGCTTAAGGAATTCTTTGGTAGGATGTTTAGAATCTGCCTGGCCCACGGGTCACTTGAATGCCACGTGTACTACATGCATGGCATCAGGAAGCGCCAGTCCCCAGTAGGACTTCCTACTCATCAGCTGCATGATCTTGGGGAGTTTAACGTCTCTCTTAGGTTTGTCTCTGAGATGGGGATAAGGGAACCATGGGATAATTGACTCATAAGATGTCAATTGAGGGCCTCATGGAGGATCCTGTTTCTGTTTTTCTGGTGAAGAAGTTGAGTCTTATGCATGTATCCCAGTCAAGACACAGAACTGGTACTGATAGAGTCTAATCAGGGTAGAGCCATGCTCCTATGCTGGGAACTCAGCTAGTATATATATATATATACAATATATATATCTAAATATATATTATATATGTATATAGTTTAAAACAGAAAACAAGAGGCTGAAGAGATGACTCAGCAGTTAAGAGCTCTTGCTGGCCTTGAAAGGTACCCAAGTTCAGTTCCCAGCACCTACATAGTGCTAACAACTATCTGTAAGTCCAGTTCCAGAGACTGCCCTCTTCTGGCCTCCATGGGCATTGTACACGTGTGGTGCACTTACACAGGTGCAGGCAAAATACTCCTGGGTCTTCTGAGCACCTTCCCAGATGACCAGACAGTAACTGCATTGAGATCGAAGTGAGGGTCAAAGAAAGGAGAAACTACCAATACTGCCTGTGCACAATTATTTATTTCAAGTAATTTTCCTTTTTTACAAGTAGGAATTCTGAATCTCGAAGTTTTTTGTTTTGTTTTGTTTTGTTTTAAGTTCTTCAATGTAATCAAGTTGCTGAGTGGTAGCATGAAACTTTGAACCTATGTGATTCCCAGGTCCAATCCCCTTTCTTCTGACAACAGCTTCAGGTACTGTGCTAAGTGCTTTTCACTTACTAGCATGCTTGATACTCCTTCAATCACTGTGCATTGAAACTATTTTTGAAGTTGTGGAAAAAACAAATTTAATTAGTTAAAGTATTTTACAATTCATAAACAGTATTCTTTAAATATTTAAAGACAGGAGAGTGCACATATTGTATGTATACGTTTTGGTGAGTTCTCACAAACTGAAGACACCTGTGTGGTTAGTCACTCAGAAACACAATGTCACAGGGTCAGAGTCCGTGAATACACACCTTGAATTGAATATTTTAAGTTCCATTTTTTTTAATTAGTTTTTATTGATGCTTTGTGCATTTCATACATTTTTTCCAATTCAGTTCAGGCTTATTTCCCTTTCCCTCCCCCCCCACCCCCACCCCATCCCAGATCATGCATTCTGCCATCCAGATTATAGGTGAAAAAAGAATGGAAGATACAAGATGGATGGAATTTGCCTGTGTGACACATTTCATGCAGTCAGTGATGGCGTGAAACTGGAACTCGGGACTTCCTGGGTTCCATTTCTATTTTGTCTCCACCTAGTGAACTGTTTCTGTTCTAGTTTGTCTTCCATTGCTGTGACAAAACACTCTGACCAACACCAACTTGGGGAGGAAAGGGTTTATTCAGCTTACATCTCCTGGGTCACAGTTCATCACTTAGGGAGCCCAAGGCAGGAACTCAGGGCAGGACCTGGAGGCAGGAGCTGAAGCACAGGCCATGGAGGAAGGCTGTTCACTGGCTTGCTCCCCTGGCTCATGCCCAGATTGTCCTCTTATATGGTACACAACAACCTGCCCAGGGTGGCACCACCCATAGTGGGCTGGGTGCTCCCACATTGCTCAACAATCAAGACAATACTCCACAGATGTGTCCACAGGCCAATCCAATGGAGCCAATTCCCCAATTGAGGCTCGCTCAACCCAGGTGTGTCAAGTTGACCCTAAAGCTATCCAGCACAGTTTCCATACCATCCTGCTGCAAGCCACACTCCTTGATACCCACACAACTCGGTGTCCACCAAGGCCTCAGTTCTACATGGCTGACAAAGCAAAACAAGACCCAGAGAAGTAAAGTGAGGCATCCCACTGTTAGGAGTGTGCTTCCAAATCCCCACTTCTCAGACCTCCAAAGAGAAAGCACTCTCCTCCATATTAGTCTAGTAAACGAGTTTCTACCAGCTCAAGCCTAACTGAGGAGAAGGAAGGACCAGTGGGTAACCCCGATCTTAATGACAAGATAGTCAGCCATTGTGCCCTTGGGCCAGAGAGCTGCCAGTTTCTTGAGGAAGGAGATATCTTTTTTGGTTATAAGAAGGATTTGTTTAAAAATAAACACAGGGAGGAAAAAACAAGTTTTTACTCATTCTCCTCCATCTTGTCCAAGGGGGAAAGAAATGGCAAAGAAATTATAATTGGTCCAGACACCTGCTAAGGAAAGTAACTGATGTGGCCATGTGATCCATGGCCCTGCAAGGTGAGAGGTGGAACGGCCTGCGCAGACCAAGTAAAGGTCAGAAGTACAGCAACAGCTTCCCGTTAACGGGCATGCCATGCAGCTTGTATCTTGATCAAAAAATGTAATGGGCAGAGGCAAGCAAGGGGCATCTTTAAACTTGCTTTTGAGTGATGTCCTGGAAATGGCTCATAACAACCATGAATTTCAATTTGGCTTAGTAATTCTGTCCAAAGCAGACTCTAATAAGGGAATAATCGGGACATCAGATTGCAGCAAACTTTAGAAGAATATGAGGGAATTTTCTCCAGGCTGATCAATAATAAGTGGATAATTGTGAGTATTTTGGTCATGCTCAGAACTCTATTTACCCTGAAAGAACTCAGGCTGTCAGTAATGAAGAGAATATCTGCACCAGGACCAAACCCAAAAATGACAGGCGAAGGGACAAGGAATGTGATGAGTGGAGGCGCAGGGGGAAATCATGTTACGCTGCTATTAACATTATTGTCACTGTTATTCTACAATCCCACATGAGCAGAAATGTTCCAAACACCATGCTGATTCAAGACTGAAAGATACTGAGGCCCTAGTCCCTTTTAAGTCAGGCTGAAAACCATGGGGTCAGCTCATTTTCCTTTCCCCCAAAGCTACTCTGTTTTCCACTCTTCCCCCCAGAGATTCTCCTAAGGTCTGGATAAAAAGTGGGTCACAGAGGCAGTTAACACAGAAGGCCACAACTGGCCAAAGTGTAGAGAATAAGAGACTGCAGAGTGCGTGTCCCTGGATAGGACTTCTACATTAAACCTCACCCACCCAGGGCTCAGGGACCATCGTAGAGGAAGGGAGGAAAGAGTGGAAGAGCCAGCAGCGGTGCATGCCGGTGAGGAAACAGACTCTTCCAGGCTTCTGAGACCTTGCTCATGTGAATCTACAGCAATGGTGACAGTGTGCACAAGACCCACGCAAACTCAAGCAGACAAAAACCACAGCACTAGGGAAATGTGCAGGAGACCCCCACCTTAGCCAAGGAACAACTGGCAGCTGATCACTGCTGGGTGAGGGACAGTTGATCTTTGAGGGACTGAGGCTAGACAGGCTGAACAGGCTCCAGGATAGACTTAAATCTAGAGACATCCGAGTACACAAACGTAGCTCAATAGGCCTTAACATATATGACAGAATGCATGAAATCCTATTGGTGAGCTGTGGGGGGTATACATGTGTGAGGGCTCTAAATATGATTAATATTTGTTGTATGAAATGCACAAAGCTTCAACACAAATAGACTGAAACATAAATGAATAAATTGAAAGCAATTCTAAAAAAATAAGTGGTCACAGCACCCCAGCATTCCTATTCCCAGTACCTCTGAAAGAACCCCAATGTCTCTCTTCTCTCAAGATTTGTTTTTGTCTTTTTGAGACAGGGTCTCCATTTAGTCCCAGCTGGCCTGGAGCTCGCTATGTAGACCAGGCTAGCCTTGAACTCACAGAGATCTGCCTGCCTCTGCCTCCCAAGTGCTGGGATTAAAGGCGTGCAGTGGGGCTGGAGAGATGGCTCAGTGGTTAAGAGCACCAACTGCTCTTGCAGAAGACCTGGGTTCAATTCCCAGCACCCACATGGCGGCTAACAACAGTCTTTAACTCTGGTTCCAGGGGAATCCGATGCCCTCTTCTGACCTCCGAGGCATTACAGGACATGGGTGCACCAACTTACATGCAGACAGTACACTCATACACATAAAAATTAATTAATTAATAATTAATTAATTAAAAAATAAAAGCATGCACCATCATGCCAGGCTTTGTCTCAGATTTTTAAGATGCCACAAAAGGGAAAAATAAATCACGAGGGGGAAAAATTACTTGGGAAAGCACAAAAGTATACTAAATCTCAAAGTGCTCCATAGTTGCCACTACTGGTATTTTCAGCGAAGACCAGAGATTGCAGTCAGTAGGGGGCAGTGCAGGGCAGCCCAGATTGCCAAGCTCCTGATATGGGGCCATCTGGACAGGCTTGGAATCCCAGATCTGCACTTGTTGGCAGAGCAATCTTGGGCAGCCCACTTAACATGTTGGAGCTTCCGATTATTGTTATAAGTGTGTGCGTTTACACATGTGTGGGAATCAGAGCACAGCTTGCAGAAGTCAGTTCTCTCCTTCCATCTCGCCAAGGCAAGGTCTCTCCTTTATGCTGCAGCATTGCATGCTCGAGGCCAGCTGGCCATTTTCCTGTCACTGCCGCCCATTTCGCTGTAGGACTGTTGGTATTACAGCTGCACGTCACTACATCTGGCTTCTTTATGTGGGTTCTTGGGGGTAAACTCAGCTCATCAGGCATGTGTGTCAAGCAGTTTTATCTGCTGAGCTATATCACCAGCCCCATTTTCTTTTCTATAATGCTAAGAAAATAGAATTAACCAGGACGGTAGTTTATTTTGGATTTAATACTGTAATCTATCATATATAAACAAATGCAAATATGTATATTTACAAGTACATACAAATACATGCTTGTATAGAAATGGAGGTTGAGATGATATGAGTTAAAACATAGTGACTAATATAAATATGTATACATATATACACTCAACCAGGACATCAGGTAAAATCTAGTGAAGTTGGGGCTGGAAAGATGGCTCAGCAGTTAAGAGCACTGACTGCTCTTGCAAAGGACCTGGGTTCGATTCCCAGTACCCACATGGCGGCTAAGACCCATCCATAACTCCAGTTCTAGGGAATCTGAATGCCCTCTTCTGACTTCATGGGGACTACACGACACGGATGCACTTACATTCATGCAGGAAATACACTCATACACATAAAATAAAAATGATAAATAAAATATATATTTTTAAAAACTAGTGAAGTCCAAATTAAATCTGAAATTTAGTTAATATTCTGAGCAATGTGATTCTCTTCAGTTGCAGCAATTGTAAGTGGCAATATAAGATGTTAACGTGAAGGAAGCTGAGTGAGGATTATTTGGAGACTCTGTATAACTCTGTTTGCAACTTTTTTCTTGGTGAATCAAAAACTATCCCAGAATAGTTTATTTAAATAAAGAAAAAGTACCTTAGTTGAGCAGTGTGCACCTCCAGAGTGGATAACCCAGATCGTTGTCATAATAATTAACAATTCCTGGAGCAGGGGAGATGACTCTGGGATTCAGTGCTGGCTAGGCAAGTGTAGGGGATGAAGCTGGAAGCCCAGGACTTGTATAAACACTGGGCAGGCATGGACACCTGCCCGTGATTCCAGCCTTGGAAGGTCGAGACTCGAGATTCCCCAGAGCAAGCTGGATAGAAAGACTAGCCATACTGGCAGCTCTGAGTTTGACTGAAAGACCCTGCCTCCTTGAAGATGGAGGAAGACCAACAGAGGATGATTCTCCACATAAAACTCCGCTCTTCACATGAATATCTACCTACATGTATGTGTGCTCCAGGCATGTGCAAACATGAACACAAACATGCACACCATACACACACAAACACAAACAAATAAGCATGCACACCACATATGCAAGCATGAACAAGCACATCACACGCATGCATACATGAAAATAGGAAGAACTCAATAACTGAGTACCATCAAGGCTCAGAAACCAGAATCACCTGGTAGCTAACTTCACTGTCCTTAACCATCCAGTCGTCCTACGAGGTAGCGCAAAAACATCCCAGCAAGCAGAACCTCTTCAGAGGAAAGTTACTTATGTTTGCATATAGGATATCAGCTCAAAAATCTTCTTTTCCTCCTGGAAAAATATTTTAAGAAAGGCTTCTGTGGAAATGGTAAGCTAAGCTGGGGAGGAGGAGAGCAAGAAATTGCTTCGCAAATGAAAGAAAGTTCCAAGTGCCAGCACTGACCCAACTGGCGCCATGCTGGTCCAGCAGAATCCACTTCAGAAAGACAATTAAGACAGAGGCTGGAGCATAATTTCTGAGGGTTGGGAAACAAGGCTTAGAGGTATTCCCAGGGCTGCAGCAAGGAAGACCTCCGAGCAGAGAAATGAACTCCTTTGAAGTCAAAAGTCTGGTGCAGACTCCACGGGTAGATGCTGGGTCTGACCCAACAGAACAAGACCAGGAAAGTAAGAATCAGATAAACGAATTAAACAAAGGATAGCAATTCAAAGGCATCGTTTTCCACATAGAAAAGCCCAGATAACCTTTAACCATATTATTACAGCTAATTAGATTTCCACAATCTTGCTGGATGTTAAGGTCAACACACAAAAAGATAGAATTGCTATGTTTAGGTTTTTGTTTTTTGGGTTTTTTTTGGTTTTTTTTTTTTTTTTCGTCTTTTTGAGACAGGGTCTCACTGTAGCCCCAGCTGGTCTGGAACTCACTCTGTAAACCCGGCTGGCATTGAACTCACAGAGATCTGCCTGCCTCTGCCTCCCGAGTGCTGGGGCTATGTTTAGTCTTATAAGAAACTGCCAAGATAGTTCCCAATGTGGGTGGACTACTTCCTGTCAGCAACAGCCCGGCGTTCCTTCTCTGCATGCCAGCTGGACTTTGATGTTGACAATCTTTATGTACGCCATTCTGATAGGTGTGTAGTCATAGTCTGCTTCAATGTCTACCGGTTCCCTTTATCCCTGTTGAACACTTCCTCATGTTCTGTCAAGAGAGAGAGAGAGAGAGAGAGAGAGAGAGAGAGAGAAAGAGAGAGAGTGCTTTGTGCATTTTCTAAGTACTTTCTCCCACTCTGTAACTTAGCCCTTTATCCTCTTAGCAGATCTGTGGCCAGACACACATTTTTAATTTTAACAAGGCTCAATTTATGAATTTTTCCTTCTATTATGGTTTTGGTGTTATCTAAGAACTTCTCCCCCAGGCCTAGGCTTAAAGATATTGTTTTACCTATATTTTCTTCTCACACTATGTGGTTTAACATTTAACACTATGATATATTTCAAATTACCTTTTATGTAAGATGTGAGGGTTAGAACTTACTAGTAAAGAGTTCTCCAGAGAAACAGAGCTACCAGAAGCTATATAGGAGAGGGTTTCTTTTAGACCTACTTGCCGGATACAGGGCTGAATAGTCCCATAATGGCCGTCTGGAGGTTGGAAACTGAAGGCCTCAGAATGAAAGGGTCGATAATGCAGCCCCAGGCCAAGATGGAAAATTTGAAAGGCCCTTGAAAATGACTGCTGTAACCCATTTCCAAGGGTAAAAAACCTGGAGCCCGATGTCCCTGGGTGACAGCAGCAGGAAAATGCTACTGAAAAGAGTTGGATGTGAACAGAGCTGGCACGTCCCTTCTGCCTTTCCAAAGACCCAAGCCCCCAGCCTATTGGGTGGCCCCATCGTATCCAGGGAGGAACCTCCTCACTCATCGCACTGGCTCACACAGGAATACTCCCTGGAAACACCCTCGCAGACATGGCCAAGAGTAAACTGACACTTTCTAGGAATCCCTCGGTCCAGGCAAGTTGACAGCCAAAACTGACCATCAAAGACTAGGCAGAGGGGGCTTGCTTTGGTTTTGATTTTGTTTTGTAGCTAAGACAATTTTGAAAAGAGAGAAGAAATTGGGAGGAGTCACAGTACTTAATTTCAAGATGTGATAATGTAACTATAGCAAGCAAAGCGTTGTAGTCCTTGTAGAAGAAAGGACACGCAGATCGATGGAATGTAATAAGTGGAACAGCCATACGTAAACTTGTTTTCTTACAAAGGTACAAAAATGATTCAATGGCAATAAAATAAAATGAGCCTCAGCCCAAACTTCACAATCCTCTACAAAAACTTAACTCAAAATGGACCAAGGTTTATCTATCATCTATCATCTATCATCTATCTATCTATCTATCTATCTATCTATCTATCTATCATTTATTAGTGTTTTGAGACAGGATCTCACTGTAACCAGCTGGCCTGGAACTATGTAGACTAAATTGGCCTTGAACTTACAGACATCTGCCTGCCTCTGCCTACAGAGTGCTGGGATTAAAGCTGTGTGCCACCACGCCCAGCTGGAGCACAAGTTGTAAAACTCTGAGAACAAACATAGGAGAAAGTCTTCAGAGTTTAGGGCTTAGTTAAGAGTTCTTAAACATGATATCAAAATCAGAATCCAAACAAGGAAAAACTGATCGATTTTTATCTCATCAAATTAAATTTTAAAGTCTATGTTTGTAGCTTTTTGGAATGCAAAGTTAACAAATACTCTTTTCTAGTATATGAAATACCTCCTGTTGATACAGGAAAAGTGGGTATTCTTGGAGGCATTCTCACCTTAGAGAGCATGACTAGGGTGAGACTGAGGTTAGGATCCTAAACAATCAGTAGCCTCCAAAGCCACCCTGGCTCAGTGGCTTCCAGGTCCTTTGTCTCACAGACTCAAAGAATGAATTTCACAGATAACAGAAGGAAGGTTTTTAGAAAGGAGCTTTATTATAGAGAAGTTGAGAGAAAACCAAGCAGAGATGTTGAACAGCAGAAGTGGCCCCAAGAGTAGCATGCCTTCAAGATTCCCAAGTGTCAATAAGGCTTGATTGGGCTGAGGCATTAGGGTAGCTGGCCAGTCCAGTGTCCCATGGACAAGGTATGCTTCTCCATCCTAAATAGTTGAGCCAGAGTTTCCAACACACCTTCAACTATAGCTTCCAGGCAGTTGTGTAATAGGAGAAAGATGCTATAAGAATCTGTGAAAGGGAAAGACAGGCCAGGAAACACGCTACTGGACTACAGAACAAGTTTAATCCATCTAAGAAAAAAAACGAAAAAGGAGATTTCTAGTTTCAGAAATGAGAGAGCTCACTGTCCGCTTACAGCTAATTGGAGGGGGGTCAAAAATCCCTTTTGGACTGAGACTGATCACTGCAAGGAATAGCCAGAGCATGGTGGGTAAAAAATATGTTATGTAATTGAAAAATATCTCTATAATTACCCTTTACTGGGGGGGTCAACAGAGTGAGAAGAAAAAGAATCTGGAAAACAAGTTGCTTTAGTTCTGGAAACACAAATTAATGTAGTCTCAGGAATTGTTACCATTTAACCAAAATGAAGGAGCTTTACAAAATGCCCCAGCCCTGGCTAACAGGGACAAGGGCAGAGCTTGAGCCAGTGCCCCCAAATGTGCCTGGCACTTCTGGCCTCTGGGTAGGACAAAACTACCAACAGAGCCAAAGACATTTTCAACTTCTGACCAAGGACAAGATACAGAACTTCTCATTTTCAGGAGCCTGTCCCTCAGCTGCCTGGCTGCCTTCTTTCTCCTGTCTCATCACAATTAATATACTATTATAATAAAAATAATTGACTAAGTTATTAAACATGGAGCTAACTGAAAGCCAGAAGATACTCCTCAGGCTCATCCACAAATGTTACAGATACAGAAAGTAACATGACTCAAAAGTCACTAAAGTGACCTTAGAACCCAGAAACCCAGGAAGTGCACCCAGGTTCTACCACTTAGTGGTCTTTTTTAGACCTTCCTGTGTCTCTTAAAGGTTCTGACACCCCTGCCTTGCTCGGCTCTGAATCTTCAGCACCCCGGACAGCGCTCGTCTCCACTTAGGATCTCCGTGAATGATTGTAGAATTGAAATGTCTTAATCTTTCTGAACTTTCTTTCCTTGTTCTGTGACAACACTAATTTTTTTCTCAATTTTCAATTTGCCACCTGTTACCTTCAGGAAACTGACATTTTCAAAAGCCACATTTACATATGAAACCTGCAAGATTAACACATTTATTAGACTATTGTGCAAAGGAAGTATAATTACAATGCCAAAAAAATAAAGAGGCAAAAAAGTTTTTAAGCACAGTTGTCTGTGAGTATGACCCACCATCAGGAGGTCACTGGGTATCTAATGTCATCACTTCTGGTTGGGCAGCTCTCTAGAAGTGCACACTGATATAGACAGCCCGTCACTGCCTGCCCAGGCAGCAACAAGATCTTAGACTCCATATCTTTTTAGTCCTTTTCATTCTTCTTATTTTTACTTTCTTTCTTCACTCCCTAAATACTTTCTTTCACACATAAAAGTAAAAGTATAATTGACTCTCTCTCTCTCTCTCTCTCTCTCTCTCTATATATATATATATATATATGTGTGTGTGTGTGTGTGTGTGTGTGTGTACACACGTACGTGTGTGTATGTACCACAGAGCTAGAACAATCTGTGCTTCATTCTTCTTAAGCCTACAAGAAACCAAAGCCTAGTCTGCAAGGTTAGTCCCCAATTTGACATACTGGTCAATGGCAGAGCTGGCAATTCAGCTTAAAACTCTCGCAACTGGTCTGTAGTTCAATTACTCTGGGAATCTCATGGCTTCTCAGGCACAAAACGATGATTGGAAAATGTTCAGTTTCATTCCTTAGAAAATTGAAGAGATGTTAAGATAAGCTCACAATAGCCTTGGCTTGGAGGTTAGATTAGGTAGGAGTTGTCTGTATAATTCTAGTGTATATGTCAGCTCTACCATGCTAAACTCAGAACATGCATGCTAAGCTCAGAACATGCATGCTAAGCTCAGAACATGAATGCTAAGCTCAGCAGCTGGATGAGGATAACACTTATTAACAAAATAAGTCATTTTAAAACAAATGTACACACAAGCAAAATATTTTTAAGGTCAACCATGTATACTATGGATAAGAGAATACAGAGAAATTGATACTAGAATCACTGAATATAGAGTAACAGATGAGCAAAGTAGTACAGTTACTTGGGGCCAATACATAGTAAAACTGAAACTGTACAGGATATTAAATCTAACAAAGCACATAAAAGCTCCATATGACAAACCCCACAAAATGTTGACAGAAGAAATCAAAGAAGACCTAAATTCATCCAGAGACATTGTGTTCATGGATTGAAAGACTCAAAGTAATAAAGAAATAGCTCTCTTCAAACTGACTTACAAATTTAGGACAAGTTCAGTCAAAATCCCAGAAGCACTTCATAAAAATATAAAAGTTGAGGGGCTGGAGAGATGGCTCAGTGGTTAAGAGCACCAACTGCTCTTGCAGAGGACCCGGGTCTGATTCCCAGTATGCACATGGCGGCTAAGAACCGTCTTTAACTCCAGTTCCAGGGGAATCCAATGCCCTCTTCTGACTTCCGAGGCATTTCACCACATGGGTGCACCAAGCTACATGCAGACAGCACCCTCATACAAAGAAAATAAATAAATAAATAAATAAATAAATAAATAAATAAATAAATAAAATGTAAGTTGACTCAAAATGTCATAAATAAATATCATTGAACTAGCATACTTAGAACAGTTTTTGTGTGTTTTCATTGGTTAGTTGGTGATTATTCTAGATGAGGTCTCACTTTATAGCCCCAGCTGACTTGGAATTCACTTTGTATACCACCCAGCTCTGTCTCCTGAGTGCCATGGTTAAAGATGTGTACCACCATGCCTAGTTAACAATTTATCAAAATAAAAGAAAAAGGAAATTGACACATATTTAAATTTATTTTTATTTGTGTGTGTGCCATGTGGGTGGGTATGGTGGAAGTTAGAAGAAAGCATCAGATCCCCCTGAAGCTGGAGTCTCACGTGGTTTTAAGCCACCTGATACAGATACTGGGAACCTAACTTGGGTCCTCTGCAAGAATACAAAGCACTTTTAAGCACTGAACCATCTTTCTAGCCCAAATTTTGGACTTTTTATAAATCCGAGGTAATCCTGGCAGTATATATGTGGAAGATCAGATGCAGACAAGTGTGAGCGAACAGAGTAGAAAAATAGACCCACACAAATGTGGAAATTTGGTAATTAATAAATATATAAAGGTAATTCAATACTACTTCAACTACATATTCATTTGCAAAAGGGTTTTGATCCATACTTTCAACTATATCCCCAAATTAACTCAGAATGATCTAGATATAAAACATAACATCATAAAACTTTCAGAGTCAAACAGAGGAAAATATATATGAGGTGGATTAAGCAAATATTTTGGGGTAAGACATCAAAAGTATGATCCATAAAACAAATAAATATATACATTTGATATATGTGGTATAATAGATCACTGAAATTAGAAACTGTTGCTCTGCAAAAGGCACTGCTGGAAATTTGAAAAGACTCCCTATAGAGTGGAATAAAATGTTTACAAATGAAATGTGTGACAAAGAATTTTGATGAAAACACACAAAGAACTCTCAGAACTCTCCAACAACAGCAAATCACAATTATGAGATCTGCAAGAGTAGACTAGACATTTCACCAAATATATTCAGTACTTTTAATCAAGAGAGAAATACAAAGCCACAGAAATATATCACTACATGTCTTTAATAACACACACACACACACACACACATACATATTCTGGTGATGATTCAAAGAAATAAGACATCAAACATTCCTTGTGAAAAGGCAAAACTGGCAATTTTCTTTCTTTTTTTACCTACTGTATCTTGTTTCTGAAATGTTTATGTTTTTGTGTCAACGCCCTCGTTTTTGGGTATAGGGAAGGCATTCATATTTTAAAGATTAGAACCTTTTTTTTTTTTTGGTCTTTTTGAGACAGGGTCTTCCCATAGCCCCAGCTGGCCTGGAACTCTCTCTGTAGACCAGGCTGGCCTTGAACTCACAGACATCCACCTGCCTCTGCCTCCCGAGTGCTGGCATCAAAGGCATGCGCCGCCACGCCCAGCAGAACTTTTTTTTTAACTTTAGTGTTCAATAACAGAAGCACAGAATAGCCCCCTTTATCTCCTTTGTCTCATCCACAACTATTTTTAAGAATAACTTTAGCTGGCCATGGTGGCACGCGCCTTTAATCCTAGCACTTGGGAGGCAGAAGCAGGCGGATCTCTGTGAGTTCAAGGCCAGCCTGGTCTACAAAGCAAGTTCCAGGCCAGCTGAGACTAAAGGGAGACCCTATCTCAAAAAGACCCCCCAAAAAATAATTTTAGGAGGGGGTAGTTTTAGATTTGCATACACACAGACATGTGCAAAATTAGAAACCATATTCCTTAAGAGCATCTCTTTTATAAATACGAGGTCTCTTAACATGGATTTTTACATGTTCACCCTCAGTGTTGTAATCATCAAAACTGAAAGTTAGTGTCTTTCATAAATTGAGGGAATATCTCAGTCACAAACTCTTCAATTATTGCTTCTGCTTCCTCTCTTCCTCGTTGACTGAACCTTTATACTTTGCTGTTATTCTTTTAGATTCCATTTAACCTATTTTATTTGTCTTTGGACATTTCGATCTACATAATGTCCTCAGATCCAGCTTCAGTTTATCAGTTATCTCTATAACTGAATCTAATCTGATGATTTATTCAAATAATTATGTCTATGATGATATTTTTCACTTTTAGATGTTCAATTCTTTTCAAACATGTTATAACTTTTTAAACTTGTTGATCATATATTCATCAGCATTCGCACAGAAAAGAAAGAGAAAGAAATCTAAAAGTTTAATTAACAAGTTACGAGTTATATATTCAGCTCAAGAGACACAAAAAATAACTTAATTTAAAAATCACTAAAGCATTTAGCAAACTAGGAATAGAAGAGCACTCAAACAAATAAAAGATGCTATAAAACTCCTATTCTTATTTGTGTGAAGAAAAAGTGTGCCCAAATAATAACTAGCATATATTATCAATATTTACATTGGCATTATTCACAATCACACAATATTAAAACCAACCAACTTTCCATCACTTCATGTATAAATAAACAAATGTGCAAAAACCACACTATGAGTAATAACTCATCCATGGAAAAGAATAAGGAACAAATAAATGCAAATAGATTATGGATGAGACTTGAAAACATGTTAAGCAAAACCTGCCACAAAAGAACACACACTGTTTCTACTTTATGAAGTGCCCAGACTAGTTAAATCTACAGACAAAACATAGATTAGTGATTCCCTAGGGCTAGAGGAATGGGCAGTGAGAAGCAACTTCCAATAGACACACAGTTTCTTTCAGAGATTATGAAAATGCTCTGAGATTGACTGTTGTACTCCTCTGTTCAAACACTATAAACTTGTAGTTTAATGTTTTTCATTAACATGAGCGCATTATATAATATGGCATGTATCCCAATAAAGCTGTTTTAATTTTTAAATCGTATCTCTTTTTTCTTTTATAGTTTTAAGCATCCTATATGTATTTATTTCATAAATGCTAAGAGTTCAGTTATCTGAAGTGTGAGATGCCCTAACGGTTTGGACTGTGTGTCTGCTGACTTGCCATCCCAGGGTGGACTATTCCTTTGTGTGTTTTGTAATTTATTGTGAACTCATCTTCACTGAGACTTATTGGTAATTGTGTGCTGTCCTGGTGGGGAACATTTCTTGCCAGACCATTTGCTTCTGAAAGGGACAATTATTACTTACATAATTTGTAAATTTGTGAGATTCTAGAGTATATAAATATCACAAATGCTAACCCTAGTTGTCATATAATTATAACTTCTTAAGAGATTTCCCACACAGAGCAGAAGCCAAGGCAGAGAAGCTCCTTGTTACCATTTGTTATGGTTAGCTTTGTCAATCTGACACTAACTAGAACCACTCAAGAAGAGAACTTCAATAAGGGATTTCTACATCGGATTGGCCTGTGGGTGTGTCTGTGAGGGATTGTCTTATTAAGTAAATTAATGTGAGAAGACCCAGCCCGCTGTGGGTGAGAGCATTACCTAGGCAGGATATTCCAAACTGCTTAAGAGTGTAAAAACTGAGCTGAGCACAAGCAAGTAGCAGGCATGTGTTGGGTTTTCTTCTGCTTTTGACTGTGGATGTCCAAGTTCCTGATGTGACTTCCCAGCAATAATAGGCTGTAAACCTGAAATTGTAAGCCAAATAAACCCACTCTCCCTAAGTTGCTTTGTGTCAGGATGTCATATCCCAGCAACAAAAATGAAACTAAGACACCACCTTATATTGATAGGTCTTTCTCTCTCTCTCTCTCTCTCTCTCTCTCTCTCTCTCTCTCTCTCTCTCTCCATGTATCACACACACAGAGAAAGAAAGAGAGAGAGAGAGAAAGAGAGAGAGAGAGAGAGAGAGAGAGAGAGAACACAGATATTTGAAGATTATAGCTGAGGCATTATTAAGCCATGAAATAGCCTGACTCTTACCTATTAGTTTTAAGGCCAAGAATAGTCTAGAACGTATAACTACCTGCTCCATCAGATTTCTCATGGAACTGTACTGTAGAAGCAAGGTTCACTTGCTTTCTATCGAAGCAGTATTTTCAGAATCTTGCCTTTTGATTCCTAGGTCTAAAACATCTCACACACATAATTACAGACAGACTCTCAAGTCTTCTCATTGTTTTCAATGAGAATAACACACTGTTTCCAGTGTTGAGATATGTTAACCAAGCATGCCCACATTCAATCACTATCTTGGGTAGAGGACAAAAGTGGGGTCCTGAAAGACTGAGGTCAGATGCTCAGGTCACAAGACAAGCACACGCATGGCTCAGCTAACTTGTTTACATTATTGTCTATTTTTGGTTGCAAGGTTAGGTGAGAGTCATCAGTTCAGATTTTGTCCACATGGTAAAAGTCAGTCCTACAATGAATGGAATGAGTAGCTGCCTGTTTCCAGTTAACCCTCTCAGGGAGAAAGGTATACATATTTGATCGTCATGGGGCTGTTAAAACCCAATCTCCTTATTAATGAAAACAGAAAACTACTTCTTACTTCAGTTTCTTCTTTTTACTCCAAAGACGTCCTTTATAGTCTTCTAAAGTCAGTATTGCTTTCAAAGGGATGTCTGATGTTTAATTCAATATAGTCAATTAACTATAGTTCAGTTTTTCAAATTGACTTCTTAAGTTGCCAGAACTGTCACAGGCAAAAATGTCAAATATAAAATTATTTAGTAAATGACTGATCATTTATTAGCCTTTCTTTTAAGAAAAAAGACTAAACAGGGGCTGGAGAGATGACTTAACAGTTAAGAGCACTAGCTGCTTTTACAGCTGTGTGTATGTGTCTATGTTTGTGTGTGGATGGGAGAATGTGAAATGTATGTGTGTGAGCATGGGTATGTAGGCCAGATGCCAATGTTAATGTCTTTCGTGATTGCTCTCACAGACTGGGTTAGATTGGCTGCCTAGCAAGCCCTAGGGAGCCCCCTGTTTCTTCCTCCTCAGGGCTGAGATTATAGGTGCTGGTTACTATGCTCAAGTTTTATATGGGTGCTTAACTTACTCTGGGCTGCAGTCAGATTGGCAAGACTGTATGCCGGGCAGATGGTCAAAATTGGGCACAGAGACTGTTTGTCAACAGCACTGGGTTTTTTGTTGTTGTTGTTTTGTGTGTGTGTGTGTGTGTTAGTTTTTAATAAATTTGGATGACTTACATTTGACAAAAATACTTGCACATGTGCATATGAATATACACGTTTATATATGTATAGCTAACACTTTAGATTCTGCATATGAAAATATGCATTATTTGTCTTTCTGAGTCTGGCTTATTTTACCTAACATAATGATTTTCCTATGTTTTATCTTTATAGTTGAATAAAATTCCATTGTGCATTGCAGAAAAAAAAAGACTAAACAGGGGCTGGAGAGATGGCTTAACAGTTAAGAGCACTGGCTTTTACACAGGACCCGGGTTTGATTCCCAGCACCCACATGGCAGCTAACAACCATCCATAACTCTAGTTCCAGGGGATCAGACACCCCCTTCTGACCGCTGTGGGAATTGCATGACACATGTGCACTTACATACATGCAGGCCAGGAATATACTCAAACACATAAAATAAAAATAATAAAGAAAAAGTGAAAAAAACAAAGCTATGTGGTCTTCTATTTTTGTACATAAATACATAATGTGTCTATAGTGGGAGTTCACAGAGTGGTGGAATCAGATATTTGGGAATAAGCTTTTATTTTTTTATTTTTTTATGTGTATATTAATATTAATGTACTGTCTGCATGTAGGTCTGTGCACCCGTGTCATGCAGTGCGGCGGAGGTCAGAAGAGGGCGTCGGATTCCCCTGGAACTGGAGTCAAAGAAAGTTCTCAGCAGCCATGTGGGTGCTGGGGATCAAACTCGGGTCCTCTGCAAGAGCACTTGGGGCTCTTAACCACTAGGCCATCTCTCCAGCCCAAGCTTTTATTTTTTAAACTTCTGTATGCTAAAAAATTGTATTAGCCTAAACTGATGGATCATAGCAATGGATTGTCGGGACATTTCCATCCCAGCTATATCACGTATTTGATCATATTCATCTCCTTTCTTGCTCCTCCCCTCCCTTCCAGTTTCCTCAGTTTTCCCAAATCATCTCCTTCAATTTTCATGTCACACACACGCTTCACTTAACATGACACTGTCCAGTTCCAGTCCTTTTCCTGCAAATGACATAATTTCCTTGTTTTCCTGGACAGGTCAAACTCCACTATATGTATGTGCCACACTTTATCTGTTCCATCTCTTGGTAGATGTCCAGAGTGACTCTATAGCAAAGCTATTGTGAACAGTGACTGTTTTGAGATATATATATATATATATATATATATCATATAATGTAGATACACTGAAATTTTTTAACATAAATGTACCCCAACCACGAACTATCTATATAGAACCTGAGGGATATGTGCAAAAGATTTGAGAGATAGAACATTCCTAAACAACCCTTTATTTATTCTATTGGGCCTGTGGTTCTCTGGATTTATTTGTTTGTTTGTTTGTTTTTGTTTGTTAAGACTGGGTCGCCCTCTTTCCAAGCTGGCCTGGCACCACTGTGTGGCCTCATGCAGAGATCTGCCTGCCTCTGCCTCCTGAGTGCTCAGAGTAAAGGCATGCCCACCACCACACCCAGCTTTACACAACCCTTCATGTGATTCATAAAGGCGTTTGCTTTCATGGAAGCCACACTTCATGTTTTAGCCACATGAAGGGAAAGCATTGATTTGCCAGCATTTTGTTCAGAGTACACATATTATTCATAAACTTCTTACCATACCATGTAGTATTTGGTGTATTTTGGAGCCCTCCCCACAAATCTTAAGGCAGGAGGTGACTAAGCTTTGTATAGTGCAGGAGTGGCAACTTGGAACTGAGAGGCCCCAATGTAAAGTTGGAAGTGAAGGTAAAATTGATGTCACCTGCACCTCATTAAACGGAGAGCTGAGGGCAATGTGATGGCTCTTAAACTTCAGTATAAACCAGAATCAACTGGAATGCTGCAGAAAACACCAATTGCCAGGTGAACACATTGTGTCAGAAGACAACTCAGTGGCTGGCAAATCCTGCAGCACACGAAAGTGTACTAGTAAAAGGGGTTGAGGGGAAGGAGGGAGCATTGAATTATTCTATTGCTGTTTCACTTTGCTTTGCTTGAGACAGAGTCTCACTATTTTATGCAGGCTGGCCTCAAACTCATGTGGATTCTCCCACCTCAGCCTCTCCAGTGCTGGATAACAGGTGCACCACTGCACTAAGCTTGTGCTCCGTTATCTGAATCGTGGTGAAAATTCAGACATGCAAACTAAATGAGCTAAAGTTTTATAGTATATAAGTAGCAAGCCAGATATCATGGCTCATGCCTATAATCCCAGCAGCTGGGAGGTAGAGGCAGGAGGATCAGAAGTTCAAGGCTAGCCTAGGCTACATAGCAAGCTTGGGCTACATGGGATCTGGTCTCAAAAAAAAAACAAACAAACCCAGAAGCAGGGCCTAACTGCCAAGTCTATGGACCTGAGTTCAAGCTCAGGGATCCACACAATAATACATAAATAAATGTCAGAATCATATATATATATATATATATATATATATATATGTGTGTGTGTGTGTGTGTGTGTGTGTGTGTGTGTGTGTGTTTCTCCCTCCCCTGGAAGCTCTGGATTGAGCTTGATAATCTTAGCTCACACGTGTTGCAGCTGACGCAGGTCCCACTGGTCTAGACGTGTCTGGAGCATCACCAAGCTGGTCAGGCTGTGTGTCCTGCTCCTACCAGGCACCTGGAGGACTCTCTCCCTCACTTGCTCCAGATCTCTGTTCAAAATTCATCTTCTTTGTGAGTACTCCTACCTAAGGACTCCAGACCTGCATCCTGACCTCCTACAAATCTCCCCTTCCCAGCTGAGCAGTCTCCTCTAGTGCCCTATCCATTTCATGTATCTTCTTTCCTTGGTGATACTCTGTGCCATTAGAATATAAGCTACACTGAAGGCCAGGCATGTCCCTACCCTATTTTCAGTGCCTAGGATAGTGTCTGCTACGTAGACAGCACTCAGTACTCTCCAATCAGTGCAGGGATGCTCATTAGCACTAACAATGAAAACACTAAATCACCTGCGTGACCTGAGAAAAGTGCATTTGATCTTCATTTCTTCCTATGTTGACAGAAATACCCTTAAAACTTAGCAGCACTGGAAATAAATTTCCCTTTAGGGTCAGTGGTGACCTGTGTGGACCTCAAACCTTCCTCCCAGCAACTGGGCATGGCAAAACAATGCATCTGACATCTGTGAGTCATGGCTTGACGACCTTTGAAAGCAAGCAGGAAAGATGGCACCTGTTAAATGAGCTAAGGCAAACAAAAGGGCGCAGACACAGCCCAGATCCAGAAGCTGGTGGTGACTGTTCATAGCCTCCCAGGGGCACCAGTGAGGACTGCAAGTGCCTGCTTGGTCTAACTGGGCTTCCCAGTGCTTATTTCTCAGTCTGAAAGCAAAACGTAGTTACAGAGAGAAGGGTTCAAATCAGAGAAAGTGGTTCCTTCCTCTTCTAACTCAGTGTGGGAAAGAATTCTTTTCTCCTTGAGCAAGTCATTTGCTTCTCTGAGCCTCAGTTTATTCACCTGTATAGTGAGCCACCAAGAAGTCCCTAGTAAACACCAGTGGGCTTTGTCCCCACTCACCTCCTGGTCCCTGTGGTGCCCAGAGGAACCCCAAGAGTTTCATTCCTGGACAAAGCCCATGGTCTACCATGACCCAGCTCGGGCCCACCCTGCTTAGGACTTCCTTGTTCACCCAGAGCCATGTGCTTTCCTCTTAATTCACCCCTCGCCTGTCACAGGAGCCACGGGGCTCTTCTCCACTGAAGCTTCCCCTCTCCGAACTGCATTTCTGAAACTCTGGGCTGTCTAGAGTGCGAACATGCTACTTTGGTAATTTAATGCCACTGGGCTGCTCAATTTTTTTCTCTCTTTCTAATCACCTACAGATTTCTCCTGAGCCAAGAAGATGTAGAGAGGCTCGTTACACCAATCCTAGCTAGCTTCAGTACCTAGCGCAATAGAGGAGGAACATTTGTAAACTGGGGGACAGTTTGCCAATAATGTTCCCTGTAGTGCCTGGTGGACCAGAATCCAATTCCCTTCACTGCCTTCATTCAATTACGGGGCATCTCAATTCTGGAACTCAGAAACATCCAAAATAAATAAAATGCCCAGACCATGGAGTCAATTTTTTTCTTAAAACCCAAGAGATCTACCCCAAAATAGCGATAACAGCTTGCTTTTCACGACCTACATTATATGGGTTTATAAAAACAGGAGCTATCAGCAGTAAATCAAATAATGCCAGTTACTAGGAAATGCTGGGGGTATGTTGTGTGGGTGCTTCCTGCTGGACACTGCCCTTGAGCTGAGAGAACTTTCTACAGAGAACCCTATTGGAGCTGTGCAAGACTAGAGGCCTGGTTACTCCTTGGAGTGTTGCATACTCAGAAATACAGACGTACTTACCCATCGCTGTTTTTTACAGCTGAAGACATTGCTGCTGACAGTTATTTCCCAGATGGGTGGGTTAAAATAACAGCCAGGTCGCCCCCAGCAGCAGATCCAGAGGCCGCTGACATCCTGAACAGAGCGCACAGGGTGGCCCTCACGTGTTCTGAGCCCAGGCCCTGGTGTTTGCTTCTTGTCTGAAAAATGAGAAATAAAATCAAACTTTGCATTACACATAAATCAGGACTTGGGCAATTGCGTCTTTCTCCTCCGTGGATGCTTTCTCCCAACAGGGTCTGCTATCCCCACAGTGAGAAGGATTCAAACTGAAGAACTTGTCAGCCTGTTCCCTCTGTCCTGTACATTTTCCAGCCCTCCCAACTCTCCTTCTCTCCTTCATGTGTCAGCTCTCCCCTCCCTCGGGTCTCCCTTTTCCACCCAGGCAGACTGCATTGCTTCCAGCTCTGCCGGTGGGCCCTGACCTTTCTCTCTAGCCACAGCCACATCCACAGTGGGTGTTGCTGCTGAAAATACCTCCCACGAAAGGCAAGCTGGGGTCTGGAACAGTAGCTCAATTGGTAAAGTGCTTGTTCCCAAGCATACCAGCCTTAGGCAAGCTGATGACCTGAGCGTAAGCCCCACAGGGGAAGAGAAGAGCCAACTTTCAGTAGTTGTCCACTAACCTCCATAACCACACTATGGCATATTTAGTTTTTTATTTATATATTTTATCAAATCTAGACCTGTGTCCCCCACCCTATCCCCCCCACCCCACCAGAGCTCATGCATTCTGCCAAACATGCTTTTCATCTCTTTCTCAGTCTTTCTCAATATTCTCCATGTGGAAGTTTTGAACAGAAGTTCACTGTTTCAGTCAGTTCTTTGGTGCAGTCCTTTCTGTTGTTGTTATTGTTGTTGTTGTTGTTGTTGTTGTTGTTGTTTCCAATATGCATCACTCCGAACTGCTTTGGACAAAACCTCAAGGGGCCATGCACAAGAAATACTTACAACTAGGTAATTGGCACTTGCATCCAGAGATGAGGGATACCATTTGTCGTTTGTTTTTCTGGGACTGTGTTACTTCACTCAGCATGATGTCCTCTAGCTCCAGCCATTTTCCTGCAAAGCTCATGATGTCCTCTTTCTTTACTGCTGCAGAGAACTCCATTGTGTAGATGTACCACATTTTCTCTATCCACTCATCAGTTGAGGGGCATTTGGATTGGTTCCAGCTCCTTGCTATTGTGAAGAGAGCTGAGCTTGCTTCAGTTGGTCTCAGGAGATCTCAGATCCATGGCATATTTAAACACACACACACACACACACACACACACACACACACACACTGTCAAGCCACAATAATAACAAATTAAAAAAATTTAAACAAGATATGGTGGAATACCCAGCAAGCCCAACACTGAAGAGGCAGAAATGGGTAGAACCCTGCAGCTCCCTGGTCAACTGACCACCCAGTCTAGACTACTTGATGAGTTTCAAGCCAATGAAACACCATCTCAAAGAACAAGGTGTATGGTACCTGAGGAATACATCTGATATCGATCTCTAACATCCACACATACACATGAACCTGTACACATGTACACATGAACCCACATGTACACACACACACACACACACACACACACACACACAAGCCAAACTATAGCATATCAACCTCTTGGTTAATAGTAGGACAAATCTCACCAACTCCCAAAAGTACTGAGAACTAAGTCCTCCTTTTTTAAAATTCTATTTATTATTTTTTTCTTTTTTTGTTGATGCTTTCTGTATTTCATACATCATTTTCCAATTCAGTTCAGGCATATATCCCCTTCCTTCTCCCCACCCCACCCCTACCCATCCCAGATCATGCATTCTGCCATAACTTTTCTGCATCTTTCTCTTTTTTTTGTTTTGTTTTGTTTTGTTTTCATTTTTTTAACAATAAGTGATAATTTGTGAGTACAAGCATCCTTCATGTAAAACCAATTTGCAAGCAGTTGTGCCCAAACCCACACAGCTCATGGGTCCCACCATCCAGCAGGGGGGCTTGTATGTTCAATCAAGTTGATCAAATGAGTGTCCAGTCTATATTGTTGTAGTTTCACCATTCACCCCAATCACAGCCCTTGCATTCTACCGCACCCCCTCTTCCGCAGATTGTTCCCTAGGCTTAGAAAAGGGGCACAGGTGGACGAGAAGCAAAACAGTCCACTTTCTCTGGAGCTGTTGTCTTGGTCTCTAGTCAATTCTGGCTGTTTTCTTTCATGGGCTGCCAGCTTGTCCAGGCATAACCTTTCGATCCTACTAATGAAGCACACGTAATTAGATATATAGGTATTTAAACAGTATAATATATAGCCTTTTGATCCTACTAATGAAGCACATGGAAGAAATGCCTCAGATTGCTGCAGACATCAGGCCCTGGATCCTACTAGTAACAACTATTTTTAATGAATCCTAACGAAGCTTACCTTCTAGGTGCCGCAAAAGTTTTAATACAAGAGACTTTCTTAATTCCCCCCCATAGAATAAGGAGAAATATGATGAAGACGAGGTCGTTCTCTGGCTATAGATTGGAGCCAGCTGTTATAGAGGTATTCTCTTGTAAAATCGGTAAAACTGCCTTCTTTAATTGACTAATGGACATAGAAACTGTGAAAAGGATTATTCTCTATTCAGAACCAAATATAATGCTAAATTCTCCTTAAGCTATGCACTTAAGCAAAATATATTAATACAGGAGCTCTGACATCAACAATGGATTATTCTACCAAGGAGATGTTGGCCAGGGGATCCAAGCCCCCACAAAAGGTAAAGGCTCCTTGCCTCCAAACTGGGATATCTGCAGGAAGAGAGGCGATAAGGCCCTGCTGTTGAAGACCTGATATAAACATGGGAAAGATGTATGGAGACCGCACTTGCAAGTATACAGATGGTCTCTGGAATACCAGAGAGTGTTACCAAAGGCCACTAAACCAATAAAGCAAATATAGGTCTCCTTGAGTCAAACAAGACTCCTCTGTCAGCACCAGCTACACCTTACCTGCCTGGAAATACTGCACAGCAGTGGCAGCCATATGTCTGTATATCCCAAATCTAATTGGCTATTAGCTCTCTCCTTGGAGGAATAACCCATGGCTGATGCCACAAGCTTACATCCTCTAATGGTTAGGAGATGTTATAAACCATAGTAAGACTTTTTTTTTTTTACAGAAAAAAGTGTAATTCATGGATTAACATACCATCCAAACATCTGTGTCTATACCAAAGTAACCTACCATAACAATTAGTACTGTTTAAATACCAATATATCTAATTGTGTGTGCTTCATTAGTAGGATCAAAAATTCTATTTATTATTTTATGTATATGAGCACATTGACTGCATGTATGTAAGTGAACCCATATTGTACAGTGCCCCTGGATGTCAGAAGAGGACACAGATCCCTTGGAACTGGAGTTATGGACAGTTTTTAGCCTCTATGTAGGTACTGGGAGTCGAACCTGGATCCTCTGTAAGAGCAGCCAGTGCTCTTAACCACTGAGCTATCTCCCCAGCCCCTGATCCCTCCTCTTTATCGCCTCAGATCCCCAGTACCACCCTTCCTACCATGCTCTTCTTTGTATCCCGCCATGGACTGAGCCTTCTGCCTGTCCCTCCCACCCCACTTCTACCTACATTTCTGTCTGCCATTCTGTTTCTTATCTCCTAAGCTCAGGCAAGACTTCCCCAACCCTGTTCCTTCTCTATAGTCTGAGTAGTGGTCTCCTTTTTATATCAAAGCAGGGCCAACAAACTGTGCCCTGCAGGCAACATCAGGCTGCCATCTGTCTCCCTGAAGTTGTATCTGGACACAAACGCATTATCAGTTAACTTGTCTGCGGTCGATCTTCCTTCATGCTCCTACCACAGAGCACCACTGCAGCTGAGACCAGATGCCTGGCAATACCTGAAGCTTGCAGACAAGTCACTGTGTGGAATTGTGGGCTTTCCCATCACCACATTAGAAGGTGCATTCTTGAGACCTTCATGGTCTCCGTTCATTCATTTTTTCAGCAAGAACAGTCTAAGTCTGAAATCAGACTAGGAGATTCTGGGCTTTGTTACTTATCTGATATTGAGAAAATTGCTTCACTTTTCTCCTGTTCTCTTGTCAGTTAGATAAATGAAATATCATTAACTCATTGTTAGATGAGTTCATTATAAATTTCTTTTTGAGATTCCCTAACACATGGAATGTACCTTATGTGTGTTAACCATTAATGTCATTATTCCTACACCCCATCAAATACTCAATGGAGAGGCTCAATATTGAACTATTGGACTGACACTCCACCCTCAACCTGAAGACCATGCTGTCGTGCTTGGCCACTGCTCATCTTCCTTATTTTCTCTCACACATTCATAGTGAATCAGGGATCGTATCCTGCCAACATCAATTTCAAAATGTGTAAACTCAGCTTACATTGCTTTACTGCATTCTTGGTCCGAGTCACCATCATCTTTGACCTGGAGTATCTCAGTATCAGCTGGTGTCTATATCAATTGATTCTACCAAGACTTAGTGGCTAAGTACAAAACTAATTGTATAGTCATGGTTCTATGGATCAGAAAACTGAGCTGAGCCCACCTAAATTGTTCTTCTAGACTCTATTAGGCTCAATCATGTGTCTGTAGGGCACTTTCGGATTTAGCTGAGGGGGTGCTGGATGGTTTCTGGCAGCCTCTACTAGGATACATCCTTGCTGGTCCAGTTGACTTTCTTATTCCAGCAGCCCACTCCAAGTATACTCACAGGACAGGTGGATGAGTGTAGAAGTCATGAAGGCTTCTTGCTTCCTGAGCTGGAACATACCTCAACCTTCCACTCCATTCCATTGAGAAAAGAAAGCAAGTCACAACTCCAGAACATACCCAAGCTGTGTGGAAAGAGACCTCATCCTTTGATGGTAAGACCCAAAACGTCATGGAGACTAGCAAGGGAATCAGCACACCCGTGTGAACCACAGACCACAGCCTCCTCAATGGAGCCTCCCCATTCTTCTTTTACTGTTAAGCCCCATCCAGTCTCTGCACAGAAGTCAAAGGCCCTCATGAAAATGCAAATTGAATCAAGTCACATAACTAGAATCTCCCCCTGGCTGCCCATTGTTCTGACAATAAGATGAGAATTCCTTACTGCAGCCTACAAGGGGTGTTCATTCTGCGCTTTCCATCATACCTTCCTGCTCCTCCAATAGGCTCATGCAGAACAGCCTCAGGCCCAACATTTCACCTCTCTGCCTGTCTGAGGATTCTTCCATACCTGCCTGCCTGGCTCTTTATTAACTACTGAATCTTTAAATTTTTTTTCAATTTTATGCATATTAATGTTTTATCGTGTAAACACACTATGTGCATGCAATGCCTACAGAGACCTGAAGGAGTCAGATCCCCTGGAATTAGACAGCTATTAGACACCATGTGCCTATTGGGAACCAAACCCAGGTCCTCTGCAAGAATAGCCAGTGTTCTTAACTGCTGAGCCATCTCTCCAGTGCCAGCTACTGAGTTTCAACCTAACACTTGCCACCCAGTTTAAAGGAGCCCCTTTTAAACTCAGGTTGAAATATGTCCACTTTGGAAGGTGATGTTGTCAAGGCTTGATAATTCCTTAAACGAGTATAATGCCTTTTTCATGGAATTGAGTTCATTTTCTTGAGACTGGGTTAGTTACAACAAGAGTGGGCTAGCATAACTGGAGTTCATTACTTGGGTTTTGTCTCTTATGAATATTCCTGGTTGCCCTTCTACCGTGAGGCACTCCCCAGAAGCTAAGCGGATGCCAGATCTTTGTTCTTGTCCAAAACCCATGAACCAAAATAAACTTTTCTTTATAAATTATTCAATCACAGGTATTCTACTATAGTAACACAAAATGGACCAAGATACACCATGACCTGGTCCCAGTCTCTTCACAGTATGAGTCTAGTCTCTGATGTGTCTTTTGTATTTGTTCATACTCTCTCTCTCTCTCTCTCTCTCTCTCTCTCTCTCTACACACACACACACACACA
>VZQC01006379.1:399080-558658 GCA_009823505.1 Rhizomys pruinosus
GGGGGGGGGAAGGAAAGGGAAATAAGCCTGAACTGAATTGGAAAAAATGTATGAAATGCACAAAGCATCAATAAAAATTAATTTAAAAAAAAAAAAAAAGAAGAGACTTCCTGATACCCCCACCTCTGCACTCAGCTAGTATCTCTTCCTAAGACCTCCCCACGCCCCGTGGTGGCTTGAATGAGAATGTCCGCCATAGGCTTCAAGTATTCAGACATTTTGTTCCCAGTTGGTGGCGCTATTTTGGGAGATGTTAGAAGGTATGGCCATGCTGGAGGAAGTATGTCACTGGGGGGCTGGCTTAGTGAGTTCAACAAGCCTTGCAGTCTCCAGTTGCTCTCTCTTGACTTCCTGTGCTCTTTGGAAGATTTGAACCTCAGCTTTCTTCCCCAGCCCTGGCCACCATGCTTCCCACCACAATGGACTCTAATTCCCTGGAACCATCAATCATAAGCTCAAATAAACTCTTCCTTTTATAAGTTCCCTTGGTCATGGTGGTTTTATCACAGCAACAGAAAAGTGACTAATACACCCCCTGAACCCCTGCCCGGCCCATCTCCCTATGACACCTGCTCACTACATAAAATATCTAAGTACTTGTTGTCTCCACATACATCCATGATTATTTGTCTAAAATATGTGTCTTCCTTGAAATTTTAAGTAGCTTGGAAGAGGCAACCCTGAGTCTTTGGAGCCTTTTGTTTATCACTGTAACTCCATAACCTTCTGATTCAGAGAGGGAGACTAGCTGGAGATCTCATCACTCTTCACTAAGTATAGACTGAGAGGTAGGAGATGGGAAGGAACTTCTGCCACTTAGTGGCAGGTGATACCAGAATCCAGGTCTATCTGTGGAAGGCCAGTCAGGAGTAACAGGCTTGTAGGCCAATCAGAATGTGAATTTACAGGCTCCCAGAGGAAAACAGTGTTGTAAATGAGCTTTGGTCCCAAGGTCCATAAGAAATGAATAGTGGTGATCACAATAAGGGTGATATTCCTCACACAGGACTTTGGAAAGACTAGATGATGGTCTCAGCAGATAGGAAGCCCTCCACAGTTTAGCTATTATTGTTACAGGCAGAATGTACCAAAACATCAAAGCAAAGGATCATTTTTCATTTTTTATTTTATTTATTTTTGTATGTGTATGAGTGTACTGTCTGCATGTAGGTTTGTGCACCCGTGTTGTGCAATGCCGCGGAGGTCAGAAGAGGGTCTCAGATTCCCCTGGAACTGGAGTTCTCCTGGAATTGGAGTTACAGACGGTTCTTAGCCACCATGTGGGTGCTGGGGATCAAACCCGGGTCCTCTGCAAGAGCAGCCGGTGCTCTTAACTGCTAGCCTATGTCTCCAGCCCCAGGATCATTTTTCTAAACACTCAGAGAGCACCACGGAAATCTTTCCTCTAAGTATTGGTAAAATTCTGCTAAAGTCTAAAGGTAAACAGCAGCCAACCCTTATGTCACCCAGAGATCCTGACCTTTGCTTACTGAAGGCTCTGACTTTTTTGTCTCTCACCTCCTCTGTCTTCCCATCCCTTCCCCATCCTCCAGTTCTCCTGTATTGAGGGAGACCACCCGTCAAATAGGATAGGATGCTTATAATCACCTCACAGAGTGGGGTCCTTTACCATGGACCAAGCCACTGCCATGTAGGTAAATCCCTTCCCAAAGGCTCTCAACCTCCTGGATGCAGGACACAAATATTACTCAAAATTCCCGCACTATAGTCTATGTCCACCAAACATACACCCCTACTTTCCCACTTCCTTTCCTGTCCATTACACCTCACCATCACACATGCCTTTCTCCTGCTGTGAACTTCAGGAACCACCATCAAGGTGGAATCCTGCATAAATGATCTTAGCCAGGTGACTCTTGCTCCCCAGACACCAATTTTCTCATTTCAATAGAGGCTGATAGAAAAATAGAATCAGTTCTCCAATGGTAGTCAGAAGAAAGATATTTGATAAGGTTTGGTTCGCAGTGGATGCTCAAAAAAAAATAATTAGTTTCTGTTGTTCTCACTCTGGGTATTTCTAAAGCACAGATCACTGATTAAGCACAGAGATGCAGAATATCTAAAGGGGGGTTTCTTTGGAGCCCAAAAGGTGTCATCCTTCAACAGTTCTGGCCTTGCTCCTGGAAGGCACCCAGCTGCGGTGTCCACCCCACGTCTACCAAAGCCTTGCTCATTAGTTCCTCTCCTGCTACCAGCACTGAAAGATCTTTTGGTGAAATCTTTCCAAAGACAAAACCTCGCATGCCCAATTTTATGCTGATGGGTAGCCAGCCCTCAAAATGTTGTCAGTGAGCCAGGTCAAGGTCAACCGTTACTCTACACAGCCAGCTAGAATGGATCGTGACTCTCACTCCAGACTTGCCAACTTGGCTGTGTGATTACCTCTCAGAAAAGAGACAAATTCTCTGGGAAAGGGCCCTTGCTGCATCATTAGTGAAAAGTAACAAGGAGGGACTAGCAGGAAGCATTTTGGGTCCATGGCATGGAATTCTCCTACTTTTATCATCAGTATCCAGTCCACAGTGTCCTCATTTACAAGCTACGCATCCAGTCCTTTCTAAAAGCCCCTTTTACTTCATTTTCATTAAAATCTGATATTGTGGCTGAGAAGACAGCTCAGAGGTTTAAGTGCTTATAACGCAAGTAGAGACCCAGAAGTTAGCTCCTCAGTCCCCACGTGAAAAGCTGGGTGTTGATAAGCACCTCTAACCCTGGTACTCAGGAATGGTGGCTCTGTGGGGCTTGCTGGCCTCCCAGTCTAGACAACGGTGATTGTCAGGTTCGGTGAGAGAGCCTGTCTCCAAAACAGAACGTGAAAAAGCAATGAGGGAGGCACCGAATGCCAAGTTCTGGTCTTCAAACGCACACACACCAGCTGGTCCCCCCCACACAGGCATGCACATGCACTGGCTAGTCCCCACACACAGGCATACACACACACAGGCTAGTTCCCACACACACCGGCATGCATATGCACCTGCTGGCACGCCCACACACAGGCATGCACATGCACCGGCTGGCACACCCATGCACACACAGGCATGCACCACATATCCATGCAAAGATAAAGGTAAATAAATTTGAACTTTAAAGGACACCTCTGGGCAAATTTCTTTCTTTTATTCTTTTTTTCTTTCTCTTTTTTGAGACAGAGTTTCACTGTGTATCCCTGGCTAGCCTAGAACTCACCATGTAGCCCTGGCTAGCCTAGAACTTGTGATGTGGAGCAGCAGGATGACCTGGAACTCTCAGAGATCCATCCACCTGACCCTGCCTCCAAGGGTGATGGAGGTAAAGGCATATGCCACCACACCCAACACTGGGCAAATTTCTTAAATAAGTATTTCCTAGAGACCGGATTCTGGCAGTCAGAAGAGGCCATGCTACTCATTAGATAACGCTATGAGAACTTACCTCACCATACCTGTCAACATTTACTGCAGGTTAGACATAGCACACTTGAAAAAATATTAATATTAAGGGCTGGAGAGATGGCCTAGCGGTTAAGAGCGCCGACCGCTCTTACAGAGGACCCGGGTTCGATCCCCAGCACCCACATGGCGGCTGAGAACCGTCTGAAGCTCCAGTTCCAGGAGAACTCCAGTTCCAGGGGAATCCGAGACCCTCTTCTGACCTCCGCGGCATTGCACGTCACGGGTGCACAGACTTGCATGCAGACAGTACATTTATACACATACAGAAATAAATAAAATTAATAAAAAAAAATTAAAAAAAAAATTATAAAAAAAAAAGAAAAAATATTAATATTAAAATGATGAATCAATATCAAACATTCTCCTGCTTACTAATAGCAGATATTCCTTGCCTCTTCTCAAGTTATCTTGCCAGTTTCTACATGCTGCTCACTAATTTGTCTTCTTATATACAGAATGGAATCCTTTTCAGCCATAAAAGATAAAGTCATAATTTGCAAGAAAATGGATGTGACTGGAGACAACCATGTTAATTAAATCACACCAGTCTCAGAAAGACAAATACTACATCTTTGTCACTCGTAGTTCCTATATTAAGTATACATAGAATCATTCAAGTAAAGCTATTTAGGGGGACAGAAGGGACTAATAGGGGTATGAATAGAAAAGGAAGTATGTGAGGTACCAGGAAGTATGTGTTCAACAAATAATGCATGCATGTATAGAAACTCATTTTTAGGATAGTTTATAAATATGTAAATTAATTTTTTAAAGTGACCAGCTAAACAGATTCGTTATAAGCAGAGATATACTGATAAGTGTGCAATTCTGTCCTGATCTCCAACGAGCCCCTCTCTCATAGCCATCTCTCACTTTCTGAAGTTTATAACCCATTCAAAACAGCTATTTATAGATAGGTGGGTAGGTAGATAGATGATAGATAGATGATTGATAGATAGATAGATAGATAGATAGATAGATAGATAGATAGATGATAAATAGATAGATCTGCTGTTTACCAAAGGAAACCAGAACAAGCTTGTATCCACAAATTGGAGAAACCATGTTGGGCTCCTTAAAAGTCCCATTAACAGGCACCCAGAAGAACTTCATTAAAACAATGTGATATTCTTAATGCAACTAATGTGCTCCCTTCTGTTCTAACAAGCTCATGAATAATAGATGAAGAGAGCTTCATCTGTTTTAATTAATTTGGTCTTGAAATTAATTCAATCCAGTACAAAATTAGCAGGCAATTAGGCCTCATTGGCCCAACTTGGACAAAAATATGCCAACGTCATTGGCTCGAGAAGCAAACTGGAAATGGACAGGAGCCATGGTACACTCTCTCAAACCAGAACGACAAAAAGGAAATACCTCACCAGTTCCCACTAGGCCACTCCCTGCTCACTTCCTCTCTGAGTCTGATCAATGCCTCTCTACCACATCACTAGGAGTTTCCACGTTTACCTGTGAGGAAATCCTGGACTGTTCCCAGTGCATTGCAAGATTGTGGGCTGGGGAGATGGCTCAGTGGGCAAAGTGCTTGCTATAGAAGTGTCAGAACCTGGGTTCAGATCCCTGGGACCCATACTAAAACCAGCTTTGATCCCAGAGCTGGCAGGACAGAGATGGGGGATCCCTGAAGCTTGCTGGCCAGCCAGTCCAGCCGATTGGTAATGAGACCCTGTCTCAAAAAATAAGGTGAAAAGTGGTGGAGGGTGATTCTCAGCATCGATCTCTGGCCTCTACATGTGGAGACACTCACACACACACACACACACACACACACACACACAGATTGCTTTTGTTGTATTTTGTTTTAGAAACCTCCAAATAATTCATGAGAACCTGCTCTGTACCAAGGAATTAGCTATAATAAAAATTATCAACAACATGCTTGGGTATGCAATAAACACATTTAGTTCTAAGAAATTATCACAGTTTGTTGTGTACATGAGTTTTGCAGATTCTTGTTTCCATTAACCACTTGGCAATTACATATAGTGTTATAATAATAATAGTTTATCTTAAAATAATGTTCTGCTTTGTCATAAAATAATAAAACATTAATAGTGTTTTTCTTCTCCAATCTGAGTGTGTGTAATGAGCACTTTTTGCTTAACCTTTTAGAACAGAAGAGATATAAATACCATTAAAATTACTTTAAAAAAACAAGGCACAAGGGTTCAAAGATGATGTACATTGGTTAGACAATAAAAGCTTTCCTTTTTTAATTTTTTGTTTTTTTTATGTGTATGAATGCACTGTCTGCATGTAGGTTTGTGTGCCCATGTCCTGCAATGCTGCAGAGCTCAGAAGAGGGTGTTGTATTCCCCTGGAACTGGAGTTAAAGACGGTTCTCAGCCACCAGGTGGGTGCTGGGGATCAAACCCAGGTCCTCTGCAAGAGCAGTCAGCACTCTTAACCGCTAGGCCATCTCTCCAGCCCCAATAATAGCATTTCTAAGTGGGGTGTGCATGTGTGTGTGCTCATGTCTGTCTGTGCATGTATTCATGCAGACATGTGTGCATGGGTGTTCATGTGTGTGCATGTGTTCATGTGGACACATGTGTGCATGGAGGCTGAAGATTGACACTGTGTGTCCTCCTGAATGGTTTCTCCACCTTAATTTTTTATTTTTTTTATTATTTTATGCATATGAGTGTTTTCCCTGCACATATGTGGGTGTACCATGTGCATGCAATGCCTGCAGAGGCCAGAAGAGGGTGTCAGATTACATGCAGTTGTTAACTGCCAAATGGGTCCTGGGAATGGAACCTAGGTCCTCGTGAAGAGCAGCCATTCTTAAAGGCTGAGCCATCTCTCTAGCCCCATCTACCTTATTTCTTAAGAGAAGGTCTCTCGCTGAACCCAGAGTTCACAGATGTGGATAGATTCTGGCCAGTGACCTCCAGAGGCTCTCCTGTGTCTCTTTTCTAACACTGAAGATCCAAACTCTAGTCCTAAAGCTTTTGTGGGAAGCACGTTACCAACTGAGCCATTTTCTCTCCTGTCAATTGACTTTAAAAGACATCTACTTCAGGGCTGGAGCGATGGCTCGGCAGTTAAGAGCACCAGCTGCTCTTGCAGAGGACCAGGGCTTGACTTCCAGCACTCACATGGTGGCTAACAACCATCTATAACTCCAGTTCCAGGAGATCCGACACTTTCTTCTGACCTCTGTGGCCACTGCATAAAACAGGTACACTTATACACATACAGTCAATGTACTCATACACATAAAATAAAAATAATAAAATATTTTGTTATTAAACTTTTTCCATAAGTCTTACATCATTTCTCAACCAAATCTAGAGTGGCTTCCCTTTCTATGTCCCCCACCCCACCTGAGTCCCTGCACTCTGCCCTACATGTCCTGCATCTTTTTCTGAGTCTTTCCCGAGTTGTTTTTTTCTTTCAGTTCTTTTGTAGTTGTTCTCTCCAACTTGTATTGCTACAGTATATATGCATATATACATAGTTTATATATATACATAAATATATACATACATACATACACATATCACTTGAATTGGAAGACATTTTTCCCCCAAAAGATGTCATGTTTTCCTTAAGGAGGTGCTCGAAGGTTTCTCCTTGGCAATCCCAAACTAGGATAGCTAAATAATCAATCCTGCACTTTTGCTCCACATTGGGGTCTTTGCCTCCCATGGTCCCCCAAATGAAGTCCAATAAGCATGTGTCCTGTCTCAGTCGCCATGCACTGGCCTCCATGATACAGCCCAGGTAGTCCAACAATGGCAGTCTATATTCTGACAAGGCTGACATCCCCTTAGCTGTTTAGTCCACAAGCTGGGTATCTCAGTAGTCCCCATCTGGCATTGAAGGTTTGGGAGGATTCCTAGAGAGACATGAGTCTTCGGTCCATCTACTTCATATCCCCATTTGGTTGCCTGAATTCTACTTGCTTTTTAGTCAATGTCTCCAGAAATGGGAACTTATTAGTACACGGTCCTGCTGTTCCATCCTGACAGAACATGGCTGTTATCTTGAGATGAAGTTTATCTCAAGAAGGTAAGTACTGCTTCTACTTCAAACCAGTCTGACTCCTCTTCCAAGTGTACCTGTTCCTCAGGTCTAATCACCTCTTCTCACCAACTCTTCCAGCTAAATTACATGTCATGGCTCTGCGCTCATCACTCTTCTGGTTATGCCATTTGGAATCAGATTAAAAATTGAGGACCACATAGTAAGAGCCAGGATGAGAGGAGTTATTTGGGGGATATTATTTCAAGGGTCCTTGTGAATGAGCTACATGCTTATTCATTCCACCCACCGCATCCTCATCTAGAGAATTTGGGTAAGAGGTCTACCTTGTAACAGTACTGTGAGATAAGGTACAAAGTATTCATCATGAGGTTCCCACACAATTAAATTTTCAGTGAGTGGTAACCAAATTACTATAACTAATTCCACTAAGTATTTTCTACATTAACTCATTTACACTTCACAATAAGCCATAACATTGTTTTAATTCTTATTTAATAGATAAAGCAAATTATATACAGAAACATTGAGTAATTTGTTCAAAGTCATGCAAAAACCCTCAAAGCAGCCTTACCAGGCATGCACAACCTGTGGTGATGTGTATGCAGCCGAGGATAGCTAAATAATATGGCCCAACAGGAAATCATACAATGGAATGCTTTTTAGATGTTGGCTGACACAAGCTGAGTACTAGAGCAAGACCCTGACTGTCTCATCAAGACACAATGACACTACTTTTCCTTGCAGGGGGCTTCCTCCCAGCTAGACACTGCTCCTCCATGATGTTTTCAGCAGGATGTGAGGCTCAGCTTTGACTCCCCTCCCCTTTACTTTCTTAGCTGCTTCACAAGAACAAGTAGAAAACAGCATAGCGGCCATTTAGTGACTTCTCTCCAAATGCAGTGATAATTCTGAGTTGCTTCTGAGAGCCTGACTCTCATTCAGCATAGTCTAGGCTCAACTTGGATATTTCACATGTTTAATAAAAGTGTCTTCTCCAGCCTCATCCCAGACACTGATCAAAAGTATTGGCTCTGAGAGGGTACCATGCTTCACTCATTTTAGGATGGCATGGATCTATCACAAACCAGCACAGAGGGCCTGGAATCAGTCCTGTACAAAAACAGACTCAGAGTCACCTTATTTCTAAGGTCCAGTTACTAATTGTGTTTTTATTGTTGTTATTTAAGGTTTTCCTTTGATGTCGGGTAATTCTGGTTAACAAAATAGGTAGTAAGAGTTGTAACTGAGGTCTGAAATTAAATAATACACTTTTAGGGCTCTCTTTCTGTACCTGTAAAATGGGGAGAAATGTGCTCATCCCCAAGAATGTTTCCAGTTCTTACACTCTGAGAAAATCCCAAGGTATGCTAACCCTTCTGTAATCTAGACTCTGTCCTTCTTGAAGTCTTAAAGCTAATCACTCACCTGTAGCATGCTGCTTGTCCAACCAACCACAAAACTCATATAGCCAGATGGTCCTATTCCCTGACACTTCCCTCCTCAGATGATGTGCCCAAGGTGTCCTCTGCCCTCACTTGTCCAGCAGATGGCATACAAGTTCATCCTCAAGGTAACTCAGATTTAAGAACAACTCAAAGGAGAACTGCAATCCATACCTCACACCATATTACACATGATTCAAGGGGACTGTGGAGATAGCTCAGTCAGTTGGTAAAGAATTTGCTTCACGAGCATGAATACCTGAGATCACTCTTCAGATCCCCACATATAAATGCCAAGTGTGATGGTGTATGCTTATAGTCGCAGTGTTGGGGATGGGAGACACCAAGATCCTTGAGGCTCCCTGGCTGTCCAGTCCTTGAGGATCCCTGGCCGTCCAGTCTTTGAGGCTCCCTGGCCATCCAGTCCTTGAGGTTCCCTGGACGTCTGGTCTAGCCTACTTGGTGAGCTCCAAGCCAGAGAGAGACCCTGTCTCACAGGAGGACAGCATTTCTGGAGAACACCCAAGATTGCCCTATGGCCTCCATACACATGCACACATATGCCCATACACACATGAACATATGCACACATGCATAGAGAAAGAGAAAAATCACAAACCTACATGGGAAGCATAATTAAAAAATTTTAGGAGGAAACAGAGAGAAAAGCTTTTGTAACCATGGGTCAGCAAAGATCTCTCTAAGATATCATATTAAAAGCATGATCTGTTTTAAAAACCAATGAATTGAATCTCATCTTTCAGCAAGAACATTGCTTTTCAAACAATGTTTTTAAGAGAATGAAAAGATAAGCCACAGACATATTCACAAGTAACATGTCAGGTAAACATTTGGGTCCCATCCCGAAGGCAGTTCCTCTCATGTTATCAGATTTAATGTGAATATTAAACATAACAATACATCTATATGAGTGGGAATGTATTGGGCAGGTTCTAGATTCTTGGGCCTGAATAAAACAAAGCCCTTGGCCCTGTGAAGTTTACATTCTAATAGAGAGGATGTGCAGTTCAACACAGTGGCAAGCACAGCTCACACCTGACTCAGCTCTTTCTTCTAGACCTGTCAGTGCCTTATCAATTCAGTCTTTCAAGTAGGTCCAGAATCCAAGAGCTGCTCATGAGCCCCACTGCAATATCTCTGGTCCACGCCACCATCTCCATCTCCTACCTACCTACTCTGCATCTGTCTCCCTTTCTGAATATCAGAGGTTCTTACGAGTAGCATAGGAAGAAGCTCCTAAAGCAGAGGTCAGATCATGACACACCTCTCAAAACTCTCCAGTGGCTCCACCCTCCCTCATGGTAAAAGAACCCTGTTACGATGCCTGATGAGGTGCCAAATGACTTGCCTCTCCCCTGATCTTTAAGGACTTCAGAAGCTACTCTTCTCTTCACTCTCTCTGATGTAGCTCCCTGGAGCCTTCTTGTTGGTTCTCAAAGAGAACAGTCAGGAGCCTGCCTCATAACACTGCATCTGATGCTGTCTGCACTAGAGTTCTTTTTTCTCAGCCACATAATTTGTTTAGGTCTCTGTCCAAATACAACCTTACAACCTGTGACCTTCCTTGATCATTCTCTATGAACTGGGGAATTCATCCCCCAAGATTCTCCAGGGTCCTTTCAACCTTTTTGCTGACTTGAATCTCTCCATAGGTTTTTCTCCCCAATTGACAAATATCAGTTGATTAATTGAGTCTGTCTACCCCAGTAAGCCATTAAGGTCTTGGAAAACAAATGTCAAATGCTGAAGGTAATGCTGGTATATAGAGGTACTAGACAAACACTTGTTAAATGAATAAACTAATTGTGCTGTGTGTGTGTGTGTGTACCCGTTTGTGGGGGAATGCACATATGTGTGCATGCATGCACAGGTCAGAGGTTAGCCTTATGTTTCATTCCTCAGGACCCATGCAGCGTTTTCTGTTTGAGGTAGAACCTTTCAGAGTTGGGCTAGGCTGTCTGACCACGAGCCCCACGAATCCATCTTTTCTCTCTCTCTCTCTCTCTCTCTCTCTCTCTCTCTCTCTCTCTCTCTCATTCACTGCTGCTTATTTAAAAGGACTGGAGTGGGCCAAAGACTTAAAAAAGTGTCACAAGTTCTCAGAAAAGGAAACCAGGCACCTCTCGCCACAGGAAGTCACTTACAAGTCTGAGCTTCCTTTTCTCACCTGTAACTGCAGGAATGTGTGCATAGTTTGAAGTTATTATGAAGACTGGAGAAAATGATTTCTATTAAGTACACTGCTCAGTATCTTGAGAGCTATTATGAGGGGAAACTCAAAAAGAAAGTGATGGGGTAGCTCAGGTTGATGGACTCACAGGAATGGGGTGCTGAGAGGCCAGCAGTCATGCCCAGGCAGTACTCACAGTCTTAAAGTTTACAGTATCTTTCCAAGGAAGTTCTCACTACTGCGGTCAAGCCTACAGGGCTCAGAATAGGACTTTCTTCAATGTGTGTGAGAACCCAGGACCTGATATCCAGCCAGAAGCTGCTAATATTTAGAAAATGTAGATGTCTCAGCATTTGGAAGACTACCTTAGATATGGGATTCTAAAGTCCATAGAAGACATAACGACCAAGAGAGAGGATTTCATCAGCATTTCCAAAAAGGTCTCTTCCAGAATCGAGTAACTGAATGAAACGCCAGGCCAGGTTTTCATGAAGCCCTCCGGCCTTAGAAAATAGGATCAGGGATATTGTGTCTTTCAAAGAGAATTAATGTTTTCAATAAAAGGGCAACCTCTTTCTCTTTGTGTAAAGTTAAAATACATTCATTATCAGCTCTGAGATGGAGGCAGAGTCAGCAAAGATAGTATTTATGAGCAAAGCAAGTTCATCAGCAGCTGGAGACCCTGCTTCTCCTAATGGTGGAGTAGCAAGCACTTGTCTTATCAATGAGGCTTTAAAAAGAGAATTGAGCTCCTCTGCTCCCGTGGCTAAAGCAAACCTGCCTGATAGTCCTTGCGAGGGGATCTGTGGTAAGAACTTCTCTTTAGTAAAGTCTCTCCTTCTTTGCAATGTCTTCCCTTAGTTACTACCAAACATCAGCCACCATAAATACACACATGTATACACCCACCAAAGCAACTAATAGTTATGAATTAATCCTTCTCTGTCGCCTATCTTCTAGCTATGTAAGATGCAAACATTGTAGAAGGAATAATAATAATATGTTGCTTATGTTAGTTAGCAACTTAGAGTTTGCATTTTGACTTCTATCGTCTTTGACTTTTGAACAGTCTTGTGTTCAACATTCCCAACAGGACCCAATGACAAATACAGCTCAGAAAATTGCCTCTAGAACAGATGACTATGAGACAAACAACATTATGAAATGTATAAACTAGTAATTCTGATCCCCATTTAACCCCAAAGTAAAAAAACTCTGAGTGAATTGCCTGTAGTCACAAAGACTAAGTCAAATTGAGTTTGACGGCCTGGCTATTCAAAGCAAAGACAACACAAGCCAAATCACCCACTGCGTTTGCCTCTTTTCTCACCACTGTGACAAATATCTGATAGAAGCAACGTCAGGGAGGCTGGGTTTATTTGGGTTTATGGTTTCAGGGCATGTTCTTCACTGTTGTGAGGTGGGCGCAGTGGAGCGGCCTGGTCTTCAGCAGCACCATGCATTTGTGACTTCTCCCTTTTGGCAGATTGGGAGGCAGAGATGGACCAGGAGTGTGATCAAGCTATCAAAAGCCTATACCCAATCAATGATCCACATCTGAACTGTTCCACAACCTCCTAGAACAGCATCTGGGGACCAAGTCTTCAAACAGATGAGCTGGTGGGGGACATTGTCCATCCAGTGCATGACAGCAACCATCTTTCCTTTGGAAAAAAAAATTATCTGGAGCTAGGTGAGAGTTAGCAGAGCACTGGGCAGGGTGACATGGATAGAAAATGATATGAGTGGTGGTGGGGTGAAGGGCCCAGGTGGATCACACAACCCTGACTCCTACATTTAGCTTCATTCTCTTAATTTAACAAATGGAGATAACCTCTTAACGTGCAAGGTCATTGTAAAGGTATAAATAAACAATGGCCATGGCAACAATTTCAAAGTGTAAAGAGCCATGTAGATATCAGCAGTTTACCTTCAAACCTCAATTAAAATAACTTAGTAAATCTCTGTAGAAGTAGATAGGCTCTCTTTTTTCTTTATATTCCTACTTCCCCCTGGTTTGGTCCCCTCAGGCATATTTGTACATTTGGTTGGAGACGAGTCTCTTTGACATTCCTTTACTCACAATTTTACCTTCCTTGAAAGCTTGCTAATTTATTATTGCAAGCTTTAACTTTCATTGAAAATTAATTGGAAAGGCAAATTTTACAAACTAGGTTACATGAAAAAGAAAATAACAGAAGACAACCTCATGTTTGCCACAAGCACATAATTACACTAAATCTTGCACCTGTCCCTAAGCCTTCCTGCCTCCCATAAATCTTCACCTCAAAAGATCTTGAAATCCTACAAGCAAATTCAGTACACTCTTTTCTGAGACATCAAAGGAAGATGATGACCTGTCCTTTCTAGAAAGCTCTGTGCTACTTCTTATTACTATACGACTCTCCTGTCTGTAGACATGCACCTTGGTGAGTTCAGAGAACTTCCACTCTAGGGGAGCGTTTAGAGGCATCTTCTTCTAGAGTTCAGGGAGAGAATGGCTAAAGTCACACAGTCAAAATCATGCTCTCTTCATGAGGTGGAATACAGTCTAATCACATGACCATTCTCTGCACAAATATCCTGAGCGTGCAGGCCTTCTGCCACACATCACTGGACAAGCTGCGATTGAACGTCTCCAGCAGCAGGAACCGCCCCACCTTCCGGTTCACCGTTGCTTATCTCTGAGCCCTGAGACATTCCTCCATCAAGGTGACATCTCGGAGCCTGGGGAGATGGCCTACTTGGTAAAGCACTTGCTTTGCAAGTGTGAGGACCTGTGTGAGGACCCATGTAGAAGTCCAGGCAAGACGGCAAGCTTACAGTCCCAGAGACAGTGAGCTGGGAAGTGCAAACAGGCAGATACCTGTGGCTTGGTGGCCCGCTAAAGCCTCATGATCCTTAATACTTAATGTGCAGCTGGGCATGGTGGTGCATGCCTTTAATCCTAGCACTTGGGAGCCAGAGGCAGCCAGATCTTTGTGAGTTCAAGGCCAGCCTGCTCTACAGAGTGAGTTCCAGGACAGCTAGGGCTACAGGGAGACCCTGCCTCGAAAAGACCAAAAAAAAAAAAAAATACTTAATGTGCAATTTCTGGGACCAAGAAAAAAATTTTTAAATGCTAAAGAATGAAGAATTAGCAAATGGAGGATGAAACACCACATTTATAATATAGAGGGAAATGTTAACTCACTGCCTAAGGTCCTAGTAGAAACCCTTGACCTCCCCCCCACCCACACACACACAGCCGTGCATCTGTATGTGCACCCACACACACATGCATTTACATACATGAAAATGGGCATACATATATGCATGCATTTGGCCCATTTATTTCCATGGTGGGCCAGGCCACACAGGAAGCCCACACATGAGAAGCACAGCACACAGACACATGGTAGGGTATGAATCCAACTACAGAGAGAGACTTTATTCAAATGAATGAATTAGATAGGCAGCATGACCGCCCCTCCCAGGGTCCAATCCCAGACCTTTGCGTTGTCACATCCCGATCCGTGGGTGTAACTAGGGAGGTCCCATGACTCTCGCTTGTAGCTCTGGGAGGCTCTGGCTGGAAATGCTAGCCTATGCATATATACCTAAGCTCAAACTGGATTCACCTACATATGCACACCACACAGACATACATATGAAAAGAAAAAACAGGTCAGGGATTTCCAATAGGATCTTTGGAAGGCAGTGAACGTTTCCCTATACATAGGAGATATCATTTTTAGTCGCCCATTTACCCATCCATTCATTCACTGGAGTTATTAAACATTTTCTTGGCATCAGGCATGGTGCAGAAAGTTTAAAGATCAGGAGGCCCTAGAGATCAAGAAGATGAAGATCTCACTAAAATGCACTGTGAGGAGGGCTACGCCCACATCTTCTGCTAAATGCTGGGCAGGCTGAGGGGACTGTCGCTAATTGGCTGGAAGTCACTGTAGGAAAAAAAAAAAACCTCTGCATATATATATTCTTTTATCTTGAGGGCTTATTTGGCTTGTTAGACTCTCCACAGATGTTTGGGTAAATGAACAAATGATGTATTACCAAGCTCTGAATCATAAGGAAGTGTTGAGAAGAGAGAAGTGGCTTGTATATTCACTATGATGTTAGGGAGGGCACTCATTTAGGGACAAATTCATTCATTCGTTTTCTGTCCTAACTGCCCTAACAATGCACCCTGAATACAAAGCTTAAAACAACTTTCGATTCTAGAGCATAGAAGTCTGAAATGAAAGCATCAGTGAGGTGATCCCTCTAAAGGCTCTGAAGTGGAATATGTCCTCCTGCCTCTCTCCAGCTCCTGGTTGCAATATTTAATGGTTCTCAGCTCACAGGAGACCCTTGGACCCCTCTCCCAAGCTCTGCTCTGCCTCCATATCCGCAGTGTTCTTCCCATATCCAAATTTCCCCTCTTCTCATATACCCAGTAGTCACTAAATTAGAGCTCAATATTCCAGTATGTCCTCAACCAAATTTGATTATATCTGTAGTGAACCTATTTCCAAAAGAGGTCACATTCACAAGTGCCATAGATTAGATGAGCATATTCACATAACAATGCTTTGTCATTTAAAACAGACTTATTTGATGTTTACTGTGACATGAGCACTATTCTTAATATAGGGGTCTCAAGGACGAAAGAGACAAGGAATGCACTCTGGGGGTGTGCATACATACATGCAGGTACCTACGGATGTGAGGTATGAATGTATCCATACACAGAGGCGAGGGCGACCTTGGCTGTCATTGCTCAAGAACGCCCTGCCTTAGTTTGTGAGACAAAGTGTCTCACTGCATTGGAACCTGTCAAATAGGCCAGGCCAGCTCTCCCAGGACTCCCTGTTCCTGTCTCCAGTGCTGGAATTATAAGCACATCACTAAGCCTACCTTTTCTTTTTTAAACATGGCTTCTCTGGGAATTAAACTCAGGTCCTTGTCCTTGCAAGGCTATCACTTTTCTAACTGAGTCATCTCCGCAGCCAAGGAACTCACTTTCATAAAGCTTACTTTCATGCTTTTAGTATGGGGTGGGGGGCAGGGGACAATGAATGAACAAGAAAACATGTATGATGTTGCAAGTGCATAGGGCAGGGGAGGGATAAACAGGGAGGGACTTTCAAAGTAAGACTTTTTAATATTTTATTATTCTTATTTTATGTACCTGAGTATGTTGCCTGCATGTGTGTAAGTGCACTCATGATGTGCGATGCCTATAGAGGTCACAGTGGATTCTATCTCTGCATCTCAGGGCAGATGTTAAGATGACACCCATGGAAATAGGATCATCATGGTGAAAGAGACTGGTGCTTATGCGGAAGGGTGGAATGGAGACTCAACTCTGGCATCTGGTCAGGACACGGCCCAGACAGTAAGGGAGTAACTGGCCAAGCAATGACGGTAGGAGGGAGACAACTGAGATCTACCTTCTCCATCGGGCTCAAGATTACGTCATCCTCCTCCATGGGGGTAAGGAGACACAGGACTCCATTGTTCAAAGAGACTCAAGACCACATTATATTGTTCAAAAAGACTCAGAACTACACTGCTCAGCATACTACAGGAGCATCTACAGGACTCCAGGGAACATCCTTCTGTGACCCCACATCTTTAAGAACTGAAGTATCTTAGGAACTTTTATCATTACTATAACAAAATACCTAGTAAAAGCAATGGGAAGGGTTTTTATTTATTAGTTTTATTTTTGTATGAGTGTATTGCCTGCCTGTGTTTAAGTGTACTCATGTCATGCAGTACCCACAGAGGTCAGAATAGGGCATCAGATGCCCTGGAACTGGAGTTAGAGATGGTTGTTAGCTGCCATGTGGGTGCTGGGAATTGAACCTGAGTACTCTGCAAGAGCAGCCAGGGCTCTTAAGCACTGAGCCATCTCTCCAGCCTCAGGAAGAGTTTATTATGTCTCCCAGTTGGCCAATACAATCCATCAAGGTGCAGAAGGAAGAGCAAGCAGAGTTTGTAGTACTGGGTCACACTGAAGTGATCCTCGGGAAGCAGAGATCGCTCAATGCTGGTGCTCAGCTTGCTTTGTGCTGATTATAAAGCCCAGGACCCCAGCCCATGGGACGGTGCCTCCTATATTAAGGGTGTGTCTTTCCATCTCAGTTAGCCTCACCCAGTGTGAGTCCAGAACAGCCATCCTCATTCATTTTCTCTCCCTATTAGGGATCCATAAATTTTAGGAAATTTTTCAGGAGCTGAGGTCGTGGTCCAGTTCCTCACCATGGAAGTGCAGTCAAGGCATTGCTGGGGATATAGCTCAGAGGCTCTGAGTTCAATCCCTAACACCCACATAAGCACTGGGAGGGCAGAGACAGGTAGACTGTGGAGGGTCACTGACCAGCCGGCCTAACCTACTTGGCAGGTTCTAGACCAGTTAAAGACCCTGTCTCAAAAATTAAGCTGGATGGCACTTGCGGAACATATATAAGTTGTCCTCTGGCCTCCACATGCACGTGCAAAGTATATAAACACACACACACACACATACATCACACACACACACACACACACACACACACACACAGCTAAACAGTAGATAGACGGCAGGTGAATTTCAATCTAAAAAAAAAAAAAATGAAAACAACAGCAAAACCAGGAAGAGTACACAGCTATGTGGCCGTGAACAAGGCTTCTGCCCACTGCCGTTCTTGCCCATTCCATTCAGAATCCCCAGCAGCCCCCACTGCGTTCTGTATGCATTGTGATGCATAAGTGAGGAATCAAGGGTTGCAATGGGAAGGTGCACTGCCTGATGTCACACAGCTGGCAAGGAGCAGAGCCAGATCTGACTCCCAAACAGGACAGAGAGCCCCTGGTAAGCAACAGCAGGGGAAGGAGCTGTGGAGGTGCAAGTGAGGCAAAGCAGCTGGCTTCCGAGGCCCCCGAGGAGGCGGGCTCTCTCACGGCAGCACCAGACACAAAGCCACCCTCATGGCAAACCCAGGAGAGCTTCTCTTTTACTTTATACTAAGAAGACTGTGGAGGGTTATGTTTTCATCCCCCACAGCTCGTGAGAAAAGCTTTTCGCACAAGGTGGGATCACAGCACAGCCCTGGCTGCTGGAAGAACCAGGTGGAAGGGAACAGCTCAGAGGCCGAGGAGGCTGCCTGCCCATGGATTTGAGCCACACAATCATCTTCCCTGGGACGTGAACCATTTCTGGACATAATAAAAATTGTATGCTGAGTGGATTTTCTCAGGTATTCGTGCTCCGGTGACCTTGCCTGCCAGTGTTTAGCAGTCCCTAACCGTGCCCCTCCAGCCTCCGTCTGGCTGGCTCTCTGGTTCTCGGGTTGGGGCTTCATCTCCATTGATAGCTTGGCAGTGTGCCTGTGGCTTGGTATTTCCAGGACAGCTTTCTTATTATCTCATCTGAGAGAGGATGCCTAGAGCACTGGATTCCTGTTCTCTATTACGGTTGTATCTTTTTATTTTATTTGCATGAATGTGTGCAGGCATGCCATACCCACATGGAGAGGTCAAGGGACAAGTGCCAGGACTGGAGTCTCTCCAGCCACCCTGCTGAGAAAGGGTCCCTCTTGCTGCTTCTGCCTTGCAGCACACTTCAGGCTAGCTGGCCCAAGAGTTTCTAGCCAGGGATCTTGCCTCCATTTCCCATCTATCCATAGGAGTGCTGAGTGCACAGATGTTTGCCACTACGATCGGCTTTTTATGTGTATACCAGGGATCGATCTCAGCTGGTCAGGTTAAAGCAAGCATTTTAACCCACTGAACCATCTCTCCGTCCCCCATAGTTGAATAATTTTGTCATAAGGACTTCTTAACTCAATTGTGTGAACATCTATTATACATCTGCTATGTGTATAGCCAGAGCTAGGTGGCCTGATAGACACAATCAGCACTTAAAGAGATAAGCATAAGAAATTCTTTTTTTAATAAATTTTACATTTTTATTATTTTTGTATGTGAATTAATGTACTGTCTGCATGTGTCATGCAATGCCGTGGAGGTCAGAAGAGGGTGTTGGATTCCCCTGAAATTGGAGTCAAAAGATGGTTCTTAGCCGCCATGTGGGTGCTGGGAATCAAACCCGGGTCCTCTGCAAGAGCAGTCGGTGCTCTCAACCACTGAGCCATCTCTCCAGCCCCAGAAATTATTTTTAAAAATATTCGTATTTATTGTTTTTATTTTATGTGTACGACTGTATTGCCTGCATGTGTAGAAGTGTGCCTGTTGTGCAAACCCCATAGTGGCCAGAAGAGGGTGTCGGATCCCCAAAACTGGAGTTACGGACAGTTGTAAGCCTCCATTTGGATGCTGGGAATCAAAACCTAGGTCCTCTGGAAGAACAGTAAGTGTTCTTAACCACTGAGCAATCTCTCCAGCCCCCTAAACAAATTCTTAATGCATAAGCTATGGAGCTCAGAAATCTAAGCCCTCTGAAAACTGTTTTATATAAATTTTGCTTGTGCTACCTTGCACTACCTACCAAGAAAAGCAAACTCAGACAAATTACATTATTAGGATGCTATATAAAGCATGCCGTAATCTCAGCCACTGTCGCATGATTGTAGAATGGGATTCTAATGTTAGCAAAGAAGACAGGCTCTGCAATTATGACTCCAACATCAAAAGGAGATGCCGTTCTTAACTTGAATCTGAAATTATCAACAAGGCTCACTCATCCTTAAAACTGTGTTTTCATAACTGAGCATGGCAGGTTGTTTTAGGTATCCATGATCTGGTAGTTTCAATTTGGCATTTGAGAGCATGAGTTATCCAGCAAAAGAACAAAAATGAACCCAAACCAGTAACCAAAGTAAAACTTAGTAGGCCACAAGAATAATGACTAACTTTATCAAGAACTTATTAACTATAGACATTCTGCTAAAGACTGTGTATATCTTAGTCCCCAATAGCAGACCATGCCTTGCATTTTTCAGATGGGAAAACTAAAGCTCAGAGAGATTGAGTGTTGCCCAAAGCTACACAGCTGGAAAAGGATAAGCTAAGATACAGGTCTTTTATTTTCCAGAAACATCAGACCACTACACCTTATGATATAGTTCATCTACCACTCTTCTTATTCCTGGAGGGGAATAAGAAGTGTTCCGTAATTAGGAGAGAGATCTACTGGTGAACACCTGGATGATACATGGAATTACTAATGAGGTGAACATGGGTGCCCAACCTTCCGCAGAGCTGAAAGCCACTATCTGTTCAATGTCACTCAATGACGGAACAATCAACCTGTTCCCTGTAGGCCACCCTCTGTGCCCACATCTGTCCTTCTCTCCATTCTGGTGACCTTCTTCCAAACCACAACACTGCCGACCCCTTTCCCTATCCCAAGAGTGACTATATCTACCTACTACTTCTACTAGGTGACTCTTTTATGCAAATCATGCTTAATATTCAAATGCATACTCTTCTTCCAGTCAAGGACGGATTTTCACCAGCACTGAAGTCCAATCTGGAAGATGTAGTGGTTCCCACAAGAAAGTACAATTCCATGACATTATCTGAAATGCTCTTCCCGTACTTCCCAATTCTGCCTTCTTCCCTCGCCATGTCAGTCAGCAGCAAAAGCTTCCTGTACATCTTTCTCTCCATGGGAAGGATTGATACAGCCTTAAACAAAACCCCAGCTGAGTTTCAAAAGCCCTGATTTATAGCCACAACAGTGAAGCTACCTTAAAAGCCTGGGAAGGACAATCGAAAGCTGATGCCTGGGCAAAATAAGGCACAGGCATTAAATGAAAGATAAAGGAAATGGGGGGGGTGATATAGACTGTCCAGGCTGAGAAGAGGAAATGGGCCACCATAAATTTGAAAGCATAGAGAGGGAGTTGATTGGTGAACTGAGGCATATCCTTGTCCTTTCCCTGAAAAAGAAAAGGGTTCACAGATAATGTGGACAGCTCCCAGAGCAGAAGACACACGTATCCTCCCCTCCAGAAGCCTGTTAGCCTCGCAGGGAAGCATCCCAGGGAGGCCCTCACATGGGAGAATCGGCAACAAGTCCATGGGTGGCTGTGATGGCAGCCTTGAGTACTAGCATCCTGTATAACTCAATGCAGTGAGATAGTAAAACAATGAGTCGATGGAAGTGTCGGGAGATGGGAGCTGGCCCAACACCCTGCATGAGGACAAGGTGAGAAGGAGGTCACAGAAAGCAAGGGTTGTCAACAAGAGGCCAGATAGAACCACTGAGCAAAGAAGCAACACTCAACACTGGTGGCAAGAGCCTCCTCATTTGGACATTTGAACAGAGGATGACCACAGACCAGGGGCCCCTGTCCTTCTGATGCCCAACTCCTAAGGAGAAGTAAGGGGAAAGTAAACAGCAATCTCAAGTTAACTGTGGTTTTTTTCCCAGAAAAAGTTTTGAACTATACTTGTCTCAGTCCCCTGGGCTATGCAGTGTCTACTTGCCTACCATCCATGGAAGGGGAAGTGCAAGACTCAAGACAAGCTTTTATGGAGAATTGAAGCAAATTAACGCGTTACAAGCATGAGCTTTAAGGACAGATGTATGCATGAAACTTCAATCTCCAACATTTCCTCGTCGTATCTCCAAGGACAAATAAAAGTCACATCTGTCTTTTGAGGGATGGCTAAGCCACTTCAGGGTTGAGGCACTGGAAGAAAACAGAAGCCTACCTTGTATTTAAGGGTATTTGGAAACAACTCCAGGAAATGGCAACTATTTCCTTTCAACTCGCAACAAGACGCAGGGACTGATGTGTTCCAAGGCAGCCAGCTTCTGACTCACATATATTTTCACTTAGTCTTTCAAAGAGGAAGTTCTGTTTTGCAAGTCCCCTTGGGAAGCTTGAGTATCATCCACATCTCCAACATGACAAATGGCTTTATTGCCAAGCAAAGTTAAACTTACAAGGGAAAGATGGTACCCAAGACACCAAAAGAATACCTTCATTGCTTGGAAACACATTTGGGTTAAGGGGAACCATTTTTCTCGTTCTCGTGGCTTTCCCATACAGGCTCTTAAAATGAGAACTCTTGCCCTGCCTTCCGTATTTTCTCTACCTCTTTGACAAGAGAGGAACTGTTTGACATTCTTGGTCTTTTTTCCCTGTAAAGCAAAGGATAAAGTGTTTCCAGCTAATCTCTTCCTTGTGATTCTTTTCTGTCTGCCATCCACCTACCCAAACACATATGTTTTTAAGTTCTTGCACAGAGACACCTCTTATTCCAGATGGCTACTTTAATTCCAGGAGAAAAAGGGTTGTAGAAAGGCTGTTCAGAATGCAAATGTAGGCCAGATCCCCATTCTGCCTTCATCAGCAATAAAGGTGATATCGAACATGCCCCACTTAGTCCCATGTACTGGTCCCAATTGTTTCTACATCTAGAAGTGGAGGGGAAAGTTTAATATAGTGTCCACTTAACTCTAAAAGAGCTTGTTTTCTCATTTGAAAATGTGGTAAATTGGAAAATCAGCTACAAATTCTCCTTCTTTTATCGCTATTCTTATAAGGCAGCTTCTTCTACCTTGTTAGAGTTTGGAGTCACATCTTGAATCCGGGTGACAATGTGACTCATTTTGACCAGCAAGCCAAAAACTGAGGTGACATAAACATTTAAAAAGCACTCGGTCTGGCAACTCATCCATTTTCTTTTTTTGTCTGATCCTGGAACTCAGCCACATGAGATCAAGCCCAGGCTAGCCAGCTGGAGAATGGGAAACAGTATGGAGAGAGGACTTGGTATCCCAACCATGAAGACCTGGCTGGCCATCACGAGACAGTCAGCTCTTGCCAGCCCACCAGCCTGAAGGCAGACGCATGGGTGAGTTCAGTCCAGACCAACTGAGTCCAGTCTGGGCCAGAAGCAGTACCAACTGCCAACACACAAAATCCTGAGCAGAATAAAGCTGCAGAAGTTAGATAGTGGAGTGGGCTATGCAGTGTGGGTAGGTCCAGTAGAAAGAGGTGGCTGACATCACCTCTGGTTGTTTTCTACTTCTGTGTGCTTAGGTGTCAGCCCCAGCTGATCAACCTGCCCCCTCACTTCAGAGGATCAGGGCTTTGCCTTGCTTCCTGCCATCTTTCCAGTTTTTGTGAAGAATGTGGAAGCCTCTCTCCAGGAAGCTTCCTGGCCATCAAACGGTTGTTTTGTTATTATTGCTGCTGCTGCTGCTGCTGCTTGCAGATTAAAAAGCATCACATCTCAGGGCTGGAGAGATAGCCTAGCAGTTAAGAGTGCTGACTGCTCTTACAGAGGACCCGGGTTAGATTCCCCAGCACCCACATGGCGGCTGAGAACCATCTGTAACTCCAATTCCAGGAGAACTCCAGTTCCAGGGGAATCTGACGCCCTCTTGTGGCCTCCACGGCATCGCACAACACAGGTGCACAAACCTACATGCAGACAATACATTCATACACATAAACAAATAAATTAAATATAAAAAAATTAAAAAGCTGTCTAAAAAGTTTTTTAAAAAAGCATCACATCTCAAAATAATTGACAGGGAAGAATTCTTGTTGGTTATTTTCGGCAAGATGGGTTAGACAACATCTTTGCTTTTAAGCTCCACATTCACCATTGAGGGTATTCTCCCAAAGCCTCAGTGTGTCAGCTACCATCACCATGCTGGAAAAACTGGGAGATGGAAAATCATCCAGGTTCTTAGTCTGGAGCAAACACTTGTGGCAACTGCCATCCCCAGTCCCAAGACCTCGTCTGCTTCTCTGCAAGAAGTCTGTAGATACACAGCAATATGGCAGAATTCTTTTGACATGCCTGTGTCAACCATCTTACAGTGAACTGGGTTCCACATCCTTGCAGCTGACACTGACCACATGAGGAACTCAGAGTCCTCGCCAAGCTGACCTCAGTAACTCTAAATGAGGAAGGTCATATGAAATAAATCTACAGAGTCTTACAGAATTCTGGGACATTTGCACTTGTTTGGCAAAGTTCACTCTAGTGACAATGCTGTGGTCCTTACCTCCATGAGTCACAGTTTTATGGGATGACTTGGTGACAAAATGATGCCAAAGTTGATTAGATGACAAAAAGGATGTTGTGCAAAGACAGTTCTAACATTTCTATTTCTTACTTAATCAGACAACAGCAGACTCTCCACTGGAACTTTACATTTCGGCAGGATTTAAATCTACTTTTCTTGTTCATTTGCAAAATTTGGATTTATTGCCTTTTGTTTCAAGGAAGGAGACATCCAAGTTTTGTAGAAAAAAAAATGAAAGCATAGTAATTCTTTTTAGAACTTGTTGTATTGTCTGTCCATGAGACAAAATCAAATTACTATGTGGTGAATAGTTAAATTTTCTGAGTATATTTTTATTTGTGTCTCTGTAGAGATGTCTGACCATTCTCACCAGACAATCAGAAGGGAAGAAAAATAATTAAAAATAATTGTCCTAAAAAGAGAGTTGGGAGAGAAGAGCAGATAGAGAATGTGTAGAGGGGCCTAGCTTTGAGTTTCCTTTTTGCTTCTTCCTACCGGTGTGATTTAGGGGACATAAAGCTGTGTCGGGCTGATGGTGAGAAGAGCATGGCTAAGAGGAGCTTTCAAATAGGAGAGCTGTGGGCTGGAGAGATGTCCTAGTGGTTAAGAGCACCGACTGCTCTTGCAGAGGACCTGGGTTTGATCCCCAGCACCCACATGGCGGCTGAAAACCATCTGTAACTCCACTTCCAGGAGAACTCCAGTTCCACGGGAATCCGAGACCCTCTTCTGACCTTCGTGGCATTGCATAACACGGGTGCACAGACCTACATGCAGACAGTACATTCATACACATACAAAATAAAGAAAATTAAAAAAAAAAAAAACAAATAGGAGAGCTGTAAAGATTTGATGAGATCAGATATATGCCTGGCATACAATAGGAACCAAGTAAGTTGCTTTGTGCTTTCTGCCCTCTAAACCCTTTGCATTATATTCAAGCCCATTTGCAATCTGCAAGGAGGCTCAGAAACTTCAGAGTCCCATCTATTATCATCCCACAGCCTGCCTTATCTTCCAACAGGCCTGGCCTTCTGTGTGGCTTCCAGCAAGTTTTTTTAACCCCTTCTTACCAGAGAAAACAGGTTCCTACATGTGGAATCATCATGAGTATCCAACAATAAAAGTTGATCTAAAGACATGTTTGGTTTGGGGTATAACTCGGTTGTAGTGTGCTTGTCTAACCTGTGCAAGCCCTTGGGTTCCATCCTTAGCACTGCAGAAGAGGGGAGAAGTTGGGAAGGCGCTCAGCATCAGCTAGCAAGATCCAGTACTTACTGCCATCATCCTCCCGCCTCCCCTTCCCATGTCACCGCATGTAACATTCTGTTCTTTGCTTTCCTAGCTCCTGCTTGTTTGTGCCCTATTCACCGTCTCCCCCCAGGAAGAAGTGCTCTTCCGGGCAGCCCTTCTCTCCCGGAAGTCTCTTCTGACTCATGAAGCACATCACACTTGGAGTTCTCCACTCAGCTGTCCTTCTCTCTAGGTAGTCCGAGAACTTCTGAGTGCTTTTATTTCAACCCGTGCTTCCAGGATGAACACAGAGCCCAGTGCATTCATGAATATCTGTGCCATTGAAAGAACCAAACAAATCACAGTCCTTGCTTAACATCTTTATTACATTTTGATTGTTTTAGTTTCAAAACATGATTTAAGCCCATGGGCCATTTGGGTTGTTAATAAAATATAGTAGGCTAAGTAGCTGGGAAATAACAGATTTCTTCTTTGTCATTCTGGAAACTGAAAAGTCCACAATCAAGGGATTGGCAGACCCTGCTTCTGATGAGAGTGTCTCCCTGGTTCATAGATGGCACCTTCTTGCTGCCTCCTCACAGCAGGAGGGATTAGCTAACTCTCTGGAGTCCCTTAATCACGAGAATGCACCTTCACAACAAAATCAAATTCCAAGGGCTTCACCTCCCAGCACCATCCCCTTGGTGTTAGGATTTCAGCACATAGATTTATGGTCCCTGGCAATTGGCTTCAGTAGCAGAGGAACATTTCTCTAGATTGGGAAATCCAGGCAGATAGCTGTGGGTAGGTACTGTGCCCACCTCTGACTCTGCCTCCTTCTGTTGGGTTCATATTGATGCCCACTGAGCCATGCTTCCTCTTGGTGGCAAGATGGCTGCTCGTTCCCTCAGGTTTGTGTTCATCCAGTCCACTAATCCCAAAGCTTCTCCTTCCCAGTAGCTTCCTAAGTATCCCAGGATTGCAAATCTCTGGTCTGATGGCCACCCCTAAAGAAAGACAGGAGGAGCCCAATGAGCTCTAACAAACCTTCCCAAAAGAAGCTGGTTGTGGCTGCCAGAAATGAAACAGATGCTCAATGGGCAAAACTATGCATATTTTAATATATGCTCACTACAGACTCCCACCTCTCTCCAGTCCTGTGTACTCCAAAACGCTCCCTGCAGACGGGAGCTTCCACAGTCGAAACCTCCTGCCTCCTTCAGCCTCAGTGTGTGGGTGCCCTCGTCTACAGAGTGGGACCCTTTCTGAGGGAACTCACTAACCACCTCATCTCCCATAGACCATTCTGTTGTGTGAACCTTGGCCCAGGTACACTCTTCTGAATCAAATTTCCAGTTTTCTGTTCCTGTTCCATGCTGGAGTTTAGAGCCATCAGTAAAGCATACTCCTCTCTTACACCACCCCCCCATCAGTGCAGGACCAACTGAGAAAGCAGCCAGGGAGCAAGGCAGTGAGGATGGTAATGATCCCCGTCACTCCTGAAGCACATGTTTGTGTAAGGCCTCCCCAAGGGGCAGCAATGGGCTTCCCGATGAAACACACCCCAAAACTGGACAGGTTAAGTGGATGATCACAAAGAGTAGTGGTCACTTGTAGGCTTCTTCATGAAACCTGGCCTAAGAAAAAGCCCTACAGCACCAAGCAGCATGGAGAATGCTTTCCTCAGGCAAGGGCACACACGTGAAGGGAAAAACAAGGAAGGGCTGAGCCAGGGATGCTCTGTTCCTCCCAGAATAACCAGCTAGGAAAGCCTCGGCTCTCTTGAGGAAGGATGAGGTGTGGGAGAAAGACACTGAGTTCTTGTGCCAATGGACAGACACGGTTCCACGCAGAGTGGAGTGAGTTCAGTGCATCCTTGGTCAAGTTCCCCCATCTCCTTCGGGACTGTGGAGCAGTCTCCCACATTACTACTGCCTGAGTTACGACTCGCATCTAGCTTGCTTGTGCTCCTCTTGTGCTATAATTCTATCAAAGAAAGCTCCCCTTCTCCAACCCTGCTCTTTCTAAAAACCATTGGATGTGTTGTTCTTTGGGCACAGCCAGGAAAGTCCCAGTGAGTGTACATCTGACATAAGGGAGGGCGGGGTGTGGAAAGAGGGGGGAAGAGAAAGGGCAAGATCTGACCCATAAAACCAACCCGATGGCAGCTCCTTTTGTCTTCCAGAAAACAAAGTATGTGAACTGCCAAAGATTTTTGCTGACTCGATGCTTCTCTGCTTTTACATCTAGCACTATTGTTCACCCTTGGGATTTATGGTAATTCTTACTCCCTAAGAGATATCTCTGTAAAATGCCCATAAATTTAGGCAGCATTGTTTCGATTTTCCTCACTAATTATTTTCTCTCCCAGTTAGCCATCAGCAATTTTTAAAGTCAGAGGCTGTTTCTTAGATACAATGGGGTGTGAGACCTCAGATCTCAGATTCCACAGACACCTAATTAAGGGTAACGCAGGCAATAACAGTGACACAGACCTAGTGTGGATGAGGGCCCATGGATCCATGGGAGCCTGGGAGAATCTGAAACATGGCATCTAACCTTGAAGAGATAGCCATTCCCAAAGCTGTCCTGAGAATGCTGAATGAAATGCCCTAGCCAAGCAAGCACATTTTAATACAATTGTTTTGTCCGTGAGATTGTCCACTCCATCTAATAGAGTCGTCTTGATGAGGACACAAGGGAGACATTCCTTTCTATTCTTGGTGTAAGGAAAAACCAAACTTCTACTGACAAGTTATTTCATTTTCAATCCACAGATTGTGAAAATCTTCTGACCTAATCCTGCCTTCGCTTTTTATTTTGGCTGCCAGGGAGCTCAAAACCAATATCCAATCCACTTCTCACAGCTGCACAGAAGCTAATAGCAGATATTTTACATACAAATCTCAGCATTATTTGATTACCCTAGCCTCATTGCCCTTTGGCCCTGATGTATTCATTCGTTTACTGTGGCCCATTCACCCCCTCCCCCAGAGCGTGGCAGTTTTCATAGGAGGCTCCAGCTGTCCTTCTCTGCTTCTCTGCTCAGGATTTCAGATGTTTATCACTCTAAAAAGCAGCAGTGCTTCACTTATGGATAAGAGGGGACTAAGATGACCCAGCTTAGTGATTTTGGATAGAAACAAAACTGAATAGAAAATTCTCTAGAAAGGGGGCAAGGAGTAGAGGAGCCTGTGTGTGGCCAGGAAGGATCACAGCACCACAGCAAGTCATCAAGGATTTCCCCAGTTAAAACACAGGGACAGAAAGGGTAAGAGTTGGGGCATTCATATATGCCTTGGAAAGTTGAGTGTTGAGGAGAATGCACACTCTTGTCTGTTCTGATGCGTGTGTCTGGTATGTGATCACACTCAACAGATCTAATGAGTGTAAACCTGCACAGTGGGTCAGTTAAGGACCTCATTCTCTGCCTTTTCTATATCTTGAATTCAACCCTGCTGCCATTCTGTGATGGAAAGATGCTGGAGAAGGCAGAGTAAACACAGCATCCTCTGGTCACGCAATTCTAATGTGGGTGAATCCTCAAAATACTAGGTTGGCCTGTGTATCAGAGGAGCAACTAGACTGGTACCTTGGGCCTCAGGTTTGTGCAAAGCTTAGTGTGTAGACTCCAGAGCCAGATATCTTGAGTTCATCCCCTTGACTCCATTAATTAACCACAGACAACTTACATCCTGAGTCTCAACCTCCCCATCTGTTCCAGGAGGATAACAGTAGTAGCAACTGTTGTGCTGATGGTCAAGCCAAGACATCCACCTGACAAGCACCACAGAGAGTTTGTTAGCCATTCTTTCCAGCTTGAGACCTGGTCGTCTGTGGCCTGTACCTTCGGGACAAGCTGCAGAGTTTTGCCTTCTGGAATGGTATAGATGCTGGCAAATGGGGCAGTGTGGAGTAAGAGAACAGAACTTATCAATAAAGGAGGAAATGAGAGCTACAGCCAGAATAGAGTAACCATGAGGATGGAGTTGGGGAGGAGGGAGCTCATCAGCAGACCTTGCATCTGGATAAGGATGATGGAGTTGGGAGGAGGGAGCTCATCAGCAGACCACACATCTGGATAAGAATAGAGCTGGGAGGAGGGAGCTCATCAGCAGACCGCACATCTGGGTAAGGATGGAGTTGGGGAGGAGGGAGCTCATCAGCAGACCGCACATCTGGATAAAGATGATGGAGTTGGGAGGAGGGAGCTCATCAGCAGACCGCACATCTGGATAAGGATGATGGAGTTGGGAGGAGGGAGCTCATCAGCAGACCGCACATCTGGATAAGGATGGAGTTGGGGAGGGAGTTCATCAGCAGTCCACACATCTGAATAAGGATGATGGAGTTGGGAGGAGGGAGCTCATCAGCAGACCACACATCTGGATAAGGATGGAGTTGGGAGGAGGGAGTTCATCAGCAGACAGCACATCTGGATAAGCCTCTCAAGCTCCATCAGCAGAGTCAAACACGATACCTGAGTCTCTGAACCAAGGTGGAAGGAGCAAGGTGGAGAGCCAGAGCTGGGGGGTCTGACGTGCGGAAAGAACACTCAGTTCTTGGCACCTTCCCCACGTTCTGCTGGGGGGGACTTCCATTCCCGACCTCCATTCCCGACCCCCATTCTCATCCTGTTCTCCAAGGCACTACTATTCCCCAAACATGCAGACCTTGCCCGAATGCCTTCTGCTCACCCCCCTTGTCCTCACTTACAGCAGCGCACCGACAAAGCACGGTCGTATCCAACCTCTTCCCTCCACCTCCACCTTGACCAGGCCACCATCACTTCCTGCTGTGACAATACCCAGATCTCCTCCCCTGATCCTGCAGCAACCCCTTGCTTCTAGCAGCCCCTCCTCCAAGCACTGAGTGATGGGAGAGTCTAACCACACCCTTGTGAACTCAGACTTCTCTGGATTTCTGTTGTCCTTGGAAGAAAATTCAACTTTCCTCCCTAACTCACAAAAGCTCTAGCCATGTGGGCTGCTAAGCTCACTTTCCATCCTGTTTCCTGTTTCCTCTCCTGTACTACAACCAGACAGTATCATCCCTCTCTACGTTCTCAACATGACTCTCTACACCTGCGGCACTGGCTGCAGCCTCAGTATAGAGCTCTCCGCTCTCTGCTCTAATCCTAGGGTAGCACCATTCAGGCCTTAGCTTCAGTGGAAAAGCTTCACTAACCACCTGTGACAGAGGGACAGCTCATTCTACTTTGCCACCCCCCCACCCCCGACATGCCTTCATCACACTGAAAACCAGTACAAATGCTGCTGTTTGTCCATCCATTGTTCTGTCTCTAATCTAAGCAGAAGATGAGCTCTGTGGAAGCAGAGAATCCGCCATATTGATCACTACTATCCCCTAATTCTTAGAGCAATATCATAGCAAATGTGAGGCTAATACTTAGTGAAAGAGCAACTTGATCAGCATGATGTGCCCAGTTCCCAGGGTAGGTCAGAGCTGGCAAAGGAGTAAGAGAAGCAGGACAAGGAGACCAGAAGCCCATCAAGGTATTGGGCTGAGCACGGTGGCCCATACCTGCAATCTCAGGACTTGGGAGGCAGGAGGACTGTGAGTTCAAGGACAGACTGACCTTCATAGTCTGGAACCCTGTCTCACAATAAAACAAAAGCGAGTTGGGTGTGACAGCACAAGCCTTTAATCCCAGCATTCCCAAGGCAGAAGTAGGCCAATCTCTGTGAGTTCAAGGCCAGCCTGGTCTACATAGAGAGTTCTAGGCCAGCTGGGGCTAAAGGGAGACCCTGTCACATATGGACCAAAAAAAAAAAGAGGGGGACTTTGGGGGCTGGAGAGTTGGCTCAGTGGTTAAGAACACTGGCTATTCTTGCAGAGGACCTGGGTTTGATTCTCAGCACCCACATGATAGCTAAAAACCATCTGTAACTCCAGTTCCAGGGGAATCAGAAGCCTACCTCTGACCTCTATGGGCATTGCACATCATGGGTGCACTTACATACATGCAGACGGTACACTCATACACATAAAATAAAAATAATTAATAAAATGTTTAAGAAAGTAAAAGCAGACAAACCAATAGACAGAACGGAAACATTCAACTAGGTATTGCAAGGCCACTGGAGATGAGACAGCTAAGTGTGAGGGCACACAGGCAAGTCAACCTGACAGAGAACCCGTCCAATCCAGTCACCCTGTCAGCAATTCTCTAGTGACTTTACCTTGAGTGGGACACTACATGACACAGACATAGAAACGAGTACTCTTTTTCCATGACTTACGTAGGTGCTTGGGCTCTGGAGAAGCCAAACATATCTGTGGTCCTACATACAAACTATTATACAGTAACACAGTGAAGCACAAAGATGGGAGTCCTAACCTCAGCTCCACCTTGATATCGAGGAAACTGTCCTAGAGGAGTAAGCCACAGAGCTGTGTCTGAATAGCCAATGAGTTTTCAGGAAACACGCTGGGTCTGCTTCCCCAGACCCCCTGTGGTCATGACGTTCCTCTTGTGGCTTTTGCTTCCACAGCTGACCCTCCTAGCTAGAGGCTGCCAGCTGGCTCCCTCACTCCTTAGTGTCCCTTTTCAAATCCTGCTTTTCATCTAACACACCTTTGAAGCTCCTGAGGCTGCCGCTCTCTTCCACTGCTCAAAGTACTGCTGGAAATGGCACCTCTTGCCAGTGAACTGCCACTCTGATCAGGGACTAGTGGGAGGTTAAATTGGCACACCCTTTGGGAGAGTAATTTAGAAGACTGTTTCTGAAACCCTTTTTAAATGGCCATGCTTTCGTTGTTCTGAATAATTGTGTGTCTGGAAAAAAATCAATCCTAAAGAAGCAAGCCTAACCTCAGAAAGACAAAATCTTACATACAAGTTTTATATATATATATATATATATATATATATATTACATATATATATACACACATATATATTCTGGTGATAGTAACAACTTAACTATTCAATAGTAAAGGGATATTTAAGTCCTGTACATGATAGAATATTAAGTAACCATCACAAAGAGCCTTTTCTTAGAACGGTAGTTCAGAGAAGATACTGCTAACATGACATTAAGTAAAAATGGCAATTTGTTCATAACTATAAAAAAGTCTATCTATGGCAGAAGCAGGAAAATGAAAAGATCATGTGATGCTACATTGTCACTCTTGGGAGGTGTTTGCTGGTGACACACAGTAAGCTCTGGGACCGTAAAGAAGGATTAGGCCAGTGTAGTCTTAGGACCCAAACTGAAAAAACATTTAGTATTGCACTGGGCCTAATATATCAGCCCATCTCCCGCCTGGACTTCACACAGAAATTGAAAGCTCAGGTCACCCAAACACGAAGACTGAGAGTCAAGGTAAACAGACCTCCAGCCGCATGCAGACATTCTCCACCACGGGAACTTGAGGAATCAATAGCACAGGAGCGACACACTGTACGAGCTGTGCAAAATGCCTGTCCAGATCAGCCCAACAAGACTCGACTCAGGAGAGTTTCAAGTAAGCCCATTATCAAGGACAAAGAATGACCTCACGGGCAAGAACATCTGAGAACTGGAGCCAGACATTCCGGTCCTAAGCAAAGAGGAATTTTCAAGACAAGTTAGCAAATGCTTGGAGACTAGATGACAGAAAGACTCATACCCCTTTGGTCCTCTAAGCCCAGTCACTGGTCAAGAGAGTTCCACCTATCCCTTGCTCTGGCAACCAGAGACAGCTGTGGAAAACCACTAACTGCTAACTTGTATGCTCTATATTTTATGTCTAAATTCTGAATACTCCTATTCTGATTTGGGGTTGTGTTCTAGTTAGCCTCAGTTATCAACATGACACAGACCAGAGTAAACTGAGAGGATTGCCTAAATCAGGATACTCTGTGGGCATGGCCTCAAGGGATTGTCTTGATTATGAATCGATGTAGGTGGGCCCAGCCCATCTTGGGCAGTGCCATTCCTTGAGTAGGTGACTCTGGGCTGTACAAAAAAACTAACAAAACATGATTGAGCCAGAGAACAAGCCAGCAAATGGTGTTCCATCATGGTTTCTGCTTCAAGTTCCTGCTGTAGTCTCTGCCCTGACTTCCCCAATGATGGATTGTGACCTGTAATAAACCCTTTCCTCCCCTAAGCTGCTTTTAGTCAGAGTGTTTTATCACAGCAATAGAAAGGAAATTAGAATAGGTTGTCATTCTTTTATATTTCTATCTTTGAAAACAAGGAAACAAATCTCTCATATTCTTCACAGACATGTGGTCAGTTTGAATTAGTACAGTCAAGACTATATTTTCTAAAATGGCAAATAAACATCATAAAACCATATCTTCTGGAAGACTGATTATTTATATACATAATATTTATATATTTGTACAGCAGAGAGGGTGATAAATATAAATACACATATTCACAGGAGGGGAAAGGTGGTTGGAGAAATGGTCTAGTTTGCTGACAGCAACTCCCTCGGTGATGAAACAGGATGATTTGTTTTATCTTATTTTTTCTGTTTCTCTGCATTAGACCAATTTTCTTTGATTTTCATGTATCACTTTCATATTCTTAAAAGAAAACCTATGTTTTGCATAGAAACTGACAAGATGGGCAGAGGGGAATTGGGATGCTATCCCCAGTTCTCATCCCACAGAGCTGTCCCCAGCTATCTACACACCATCACTGACTCTTCATTTCATTGTGGTTCCTGCTCTGCTTCAACATGAATATGACTGGCCCCACCCCATACACTGCTCTAATGTCTTCATACAAAATGCTCATCTTCTATACCACCCCCACTCCTAGACTTGACCTAGAGAAATGTATATGATTCAGGGCTAACAGTCGGTGACCAGTTGGCTTCTATTCTTGTTTGTATCTTGATCCCTACAACTAATAACTAGGCCCTCCACTCAGGATCTGCTGACTGAAGAGGACATTCCCCTGCAGGCTAATGTTTGCCCCCACTATAGTAAATATCAAGTGACACTCGGCCTCACTTCCTAATGGGAGATGAACCTTTAAGTGTTGTATATCTGTTTTCCACTGCATTAGACATGATCATTCCATCTTGAATCATAGTAGATGTGATCACCCACACAAGACCCCCCAAGAGATCTAGCCTATTACATATTCTCTCAAAAAGAGGGAGGGCCCATCCCTGTTCAGAATAGTACCTGAAGTCTTAGCTAGAGCAGTAAGGCAAATGAAGGAGATACAAACTGGAAAAGAAGAGATCAAAGTATCCTTACGATAGGACCCTATACATAAAAGACCCTAAAGACTCCAACAGAAAATTCCTACAACTGATAAACACATTCAGAAAAGTAACAGGATACTAAATCAACCCACAAAAATAGTAACTTTCCTATAGATAAGAGGCAAACACACAAGAGAAAAAAATCAGTGAAACAATTCCATTCATGATAGCCTCAAAATACATCTTGGAACTATCTAAAAAATTTAAGACTTTTGAAATAAAACCTTTAAGACATTTAAGAAGACACCAGAAAATGGAAAGACCTATGCTCATGGATCGGTAGGGTCAATATTGAAAACAGTCATCCTGCTAAAAGCAATCTACACATTCCATAGAATTCCCATCAAAATTCCAGTGAAATTCTTCACAGAAATTGAAAAGGTCATCTTAAATTTCATGTGGAAACACATAAAAAACAGGATATCCAAAATAATCCTAGCAAATAAAAGAACTACTGACAGTATCACCAGCCCTGATTTTAAGATATACTGCAGAGCTATAGTAATAATAAAAAAAAAAACATGGTGCTAATATAAAAACATACATCATGACCAATGGAATAGAATTCAGGACATAAATATGAGTCCATGCACATGAAGCCACCTGATTTTTAACAAAGAGGCAAAAAATGCATATTGGCAAAAGGAAAGCATCTTCAACAAATGGTGCTGGACAAAACAGAGTTGCATGTATAGTAACATGGGATCCCTATCTCTCACCCTACATAGAACTCAACTTCAAATGGATCAAGAACTTCAACATAAAGATCCATTACCATGAATTTAATAGAGGAGAAAGTAAGGAGTGCACTGGAATGTTTAGGCACAGAAAAAGGACTTTCTGAACAGGATTCTGATAGCACAGGCATTACGACCAACAACCAACAAATGGGATCACATGAAACTAAAAAGTTTCTGTACATCAAAGGACACCATCGTTCAAATGAAGAGACAACCTACAGAATGGGAATAAATCTTTATCAATTACACATCTGACAGAGGGTTAGAATCTTGAACATAAAAAGAACTCAAAAAAACTAAACATCAGGAAAACAATGAATAAAATTAAAACGTGGGACACAGAACCAGAGGGTTCTCCAAAGATGAAATCCAAATGGCTAAGAAACACTTTTAAAATGCTCAACATCCTTAGCCATCAAGGAAATGCAAATTAAAACTACTTTGGAATTTCATCTTACCCCAATTATAATGGCTAAGATAAAAAAAAATGACAACAAATGCTGGCATGGATTTGGGAAAAAAGAAATACTTATCCAGTGCTGATGGGGATGCGAACTGGTGCAGCCCCTATGGAAATCAATGTGGAGGATCTCAAAAGCTAGAAATAGATCTACCACAAGAACCAGCTATACCACTCTTGGGCACATACCCAAAGGACTCTGTCTCCTGCTACAGAGAAATCTGTCCATCTGTGTTCACTGTTGCTCTCTTCACAATAGCCAAGAAACAGAAACAGCCTAGACGTCCATCAGCTGACAACTGGATAATGAAAATGGCGTACCTTTACACAGTGTGGCATCATTCATGTGTGGATGGAGCTGGAAATACTTATTCTGAATTACATAATGCTGACCCAGAAAGACAAACATGAGATGATTTCTCTCATGTATGGATACTGGTCCATGCTGACTCTGACATTCAACCTCCCTTCTCTTGGGTTGAGTTTTATTTTTACTAATGAGCCCCACCCCGCTGAGGACATGCATTTTTTTCTTAGTTTCTCTAGTTGCCTCTGTATAAGTGATGTCTATCTTGCCCTTCAATTACCAAATCAAACTATCAGACATTCAAGCAAGGAAGGCCTTAATAATTCCTTGGGCAGGACACCTTCTCCTGCAGAAATGCTGAGAAGAAAGAAGGGAAAGAGATTGTCAAATCTCCCACACCACCTAAGCTACAGAAGTGCAGAGACCTAGGTTCTATGGCCAGTCCCCCTTCTACTCCCAAATGTAGGTGGCAGCTTGGATTCCCTCACTTCCTAGAGCTGTCTGATAAATGCTAATTGAACAGAATAGAGAGACTGTTGCTCATGCTAAGTAACCAAACCAAGTATGAAACTGACAAACCCAGATAATGAATTCTTTTAAATATATTTCATTACATTTTGGGTCATAATTTTATACAATACATCTTGGTCATATTTATCTTCCCCTTTCTAATCTGCATACATCTATAGCCCGCCCACAGGAATTAATGCATTTTGGTTTATGTGTTAATGCCTATCGAGTCAAGTTTGTGTACCCAGATGTCCCTTGGTGTGAGTTAACCCACTGGGGCCTGTTCAGCCTGTCTAGCATCACTTCCTTAAAGATCAACTCTCCCCACCCACCAGTGATCAGCTGCCAATAATTCATCACTAAACTTGTGTGTGTGCGTGTGTGTGTGCGTGTGTGTGTGTGTGTGTGTGCGTGTGTGTTCATTTTAATGTCTTCCTGAGTTTTCTGCATTTCATATAATACATCTTTTTATTATTTTATTTTATTTTATTTTATTTTATTTTATTTTATTTTATTTTATGTGTTTGATTGCATTGCCTGCATGTATGCAAGTGCATCTGTGTCATGCAATGCCCATGTAGGTCAGAAGAAGGTGTCAGATCCCCTGGAACTGGAGTTATAGATGGCTGTTAGCCACCATGTAGGTGCTGGGAACCAAACTCTAGTCCTCTGCAAGAACAGCCTATATTCTTAACTGCTGGGCAATCTCCACAGCCTATTTAATATATCCTAATCAAACTTAGACCACCTACCCCCTCTCCATCTGCTATGCCCCCCACCGTATTTCAGGTATCCAGCCATTGATGTTAAGTCCTGTCTGGTCAAGCATTTCTTGTCTATAATGCAAATTTTTTTGTGTGTCCATAAATGCAAATTCATCCACTGATGTCCAGTCAGCCTATCTGGAGTTAGTCCCTTAAAAAAGATTTATTCTCAGCCAGGTGTGGTGGTGCACGCCTTTAATCCTAGCACTTGGGAAGCAGAGGTAGGCAGATCTTTGTGAATTCAAGACCAGCCAGTCTAGATAGCGAGTTCCAGGACAGCCTGAGCTACAGGGAGACCCTATCTCAAAAAGACCAAAAAAGGGGCTGGAGAGATGGCTCAGCAGCTAAGAGCACCAACTGCTCTTGCAGAGGACCCAGGTTCGATTCCCAGCGCTCACATGGCAGCTAAGAACTGTCCTTAACTTCAGTGCCAGGGGAATCTGATTCCCTCTTCTGACCTCCACAGCATTGCGTGACACAGGTGCACTTGCCCACATGCAGACAGTACACTCATACACATAAAATAATAAATAAAATTAAAAAGGAAAGATTTATTTTAAAAAAAAGACAAAAAAAAAAGATTTATTCTCTCTCACCCAACAGTAGTTATTTGCCAATAGTTCCGTGGCTTGGGTTGGGCCCTGCTGCCCGTTCACCCCTCTCCACGCTGGGTTTTTGTCTGGTTTAGTCAGCATGGATCACGTGCATGGTGTCGGCATTGTTCCAAGTTAGTACAAACAGGTTTCCAGTGGCCTGAAGTCTGCTTCCTTCCATTCATTGGCCAGCCCGGCCTCTTTCAGTCTTTCTCTGTAATGGTTGCTAAGCCATAGGTAGATGAAGTTTAATATAGGAGTTGTATCCAGGGACACACGCTCTGCAGTCTCTTATTCTCTAAAACTTAGCCAGTTGTGACCTTCAGTGTGTGTCACATTCTGGTCTGTCAAGAAGCTTCACTGGTGAGAGTTGAGGGATGTATTAGTTTCACTATGTTCCATGATCTTTAGGTGTAGAGGTTCCACTATAGATGTGTCACCTAGGACTGGGCATCTCTCAGACATATTCTGTGTGTGACCAGTTGTGAAACTCTGCAACTGCCTCCATCTGTTGCAAAAAGAAGCTTCATTGGTTAGTGGTGTACGGTACATTTGTTTGTAAATATAAGGATCCATATTTAGCATACAATAAAAATCTCACTTGTCCAGAGATATAACAGAGACAGGGTTTCCTCCAGGATCTATGACCTCCCATCCATGTGTGTTTGGCTATATTTACAGTGCTACCCATGAGTACCCTCTCCCATGGAGAGGGCTCCTAGTCCAATTAAATAGCTGTTTATTACCCCTAGATAACAGTGACACCACACGAATAGAGGTAGTTTGCTGTGCCTGTCATTATGGTTATTAGGCTTTAGACTGGAACTAGACTATTGACTGATTTTCTCCTTTAGCAGTTTGCATAGCTAGCCTTCAGGGAGAAGCTTTCGGGTTAGTTCCAGCTCCATTGCTACAAGTCCATATATGTGTCCATATATGGCCTGTTTTCAGCAATAGGCTCTTTTTTTTTTCTTCTATTACTTCTTTATTTTTTTTCCATTTTTTAACAATAAGTAATAATTTACGAGTACAAGCATCCTTCATGTAAAACCAATTTGCAAGCAGTTGTCTCTTACCTTCAAGTTCTGGGAGGTAACCAAAGGCTATGGCAATAGCAAGAACTGCTAGCCATCTCTCTCCAGCCTGAAGGCTAGTCTTCTAGAGAAGCTTCCAGGTCAGTTCCAGCGCCATCCCTCCAAGTTCTGTGTCATAAGTATGTCCTGTCTTCAGCAATAGAGTCTTACCTTCCAAGTTCTGGGAGGTAATCAAGGGCTGTAGCAATATCCTGTGTTATTGTGTAAGTTTCTTGGACTACTGTGACCAACAACTTGACAGGAGATTTCTCCTGTCTGTCACTCTTTTCCTTGTTATATAGCCTTCAGGTACACACATGTAGTCCTGAATGTTCAGATGTTGCATGTGTGTTTTTCAGATGGGGGGTGGAGTGGGGGTCAAGTTACTATATTTGTAAGATTCAAATCGAGCCTTACCCTTGGGAGACCCCCGAGTGAGAGACGCAGAGACAAATCTTGATGCAAAAGCAAGAGGTTTAATTTGCCGGCGTGCCAGGGTTCGCGGGTACAGTGGGGAAAGGCGGAACCCTGAACAATCCCAGTACTCAGTTTTTATACATTTTGAGCAGAGCAGGTTACAGCAACAGCGAAGAGTCATTTCTTCATTGGTCACTCGAAGTGACCTTTACACAGATTGGTTATTTCTGGAAATGGAGAAATACTTGATCTGTTGGTCTGCAGGAGCCCTGGGGGCCAGGCCCTCAGGGTGGCGCCTTACTGGAACTGCAACCAGCTGCGGTTTCCTGTTATTTGGCCAACCTGTTATTTGTTAACCTATTATTCACTAACCTAGGGAGGGGCTGCCATTAGCCAAGCTAGGGAGGGGTTTATCAAGATGGAAAACTCCGCTGGCCTCCTTCTGTCCCTTCACATTCCCCTCCAGATTTTTATGCCACCTAAGCTTTATCTACTTCTCTCTCTCACTCTAACCTCCCTCCCCCCTCACCTGTTTAAGTTCCCCCTTAATAACACCTGTCTCCTGTTGTCCTCCCTTTTATGAGTTCCTTCTTACCCTCTACCCCCCAGGGCCTTCTCCCTTCCCAGTTGAGTATCCTCATTTTCCAGATCTCCCCCTTGGTAACATTCGTTGCCTACTATCCCCCTCTTTCCAGCCCTTCCCCCCTTCACCTCTGTGTTTCCTTTCCATTTCCCCATGTCCTGATGTTACATCAGGATATATACTCACCTAAGGGATTGGTGCCACAATCAGCAAATAGGGAGAACACATCACTCACTTTTCTGAGCCTGTGTTACTTCACTCAGTATAACAGTTTCTAGTTCCATCCATTCACCTGAAATCCTCATGATTTCCTCTTCCCTACTACGGCTGAGTAGAACTCTATTGTATAAATGTACCTCATTTTTGTTATCCATTCATCAGTTGAGGGACATTTAGGTTGTTTCTATCAGGGTGTGAATTCCTCGAAGACTGGGAGTCCATTTGAAATGCAGAGGCATCCAAGGCTGGTGGCACTTAGAATCCTGCTCTACCCACCTGCCTTTGGTCATGGAAAAGCAGGCCATCACAGAATACTCAGGAATCTCCCGCCCCTTTGGAAAGCCAGGGACTTCTGCTAGACACCCTACCCCCAACCCCCTACCTGAATCCCTACCTTACCTCCTCCCTTAAATTCCCTGGCCAGACGCCATTCAGCACTGGGTCTATTTTTCCTTTGAGCTCAGCCCCGCCACACTGAAGCAAACTCTATCCCGGAGTGCCTAAACCTTGTGGTCTCTATTTGTCTGGGGGAGTGTGCAATAACCTAACAGTTCCTACTTCTTGGCTATTGTAAAAAGAGCAGCAACAAACATAGATGCACAGGTATCTCTACAGAAGGATGAGCCCTTTGGGTATGTGCCAAGGAGTGGTCTAACCAGATAATATGGTGGATTCATTTTTGGGTTTTTTATATTTTATTTATTATTTTTATTTTATGTGTATGAGCGTATTGCCTGTACGTGTGTAAGTTCACACATGTCATGCAATGCCTGCAGAGGTCAGAAGAAAGTGACAAATACCCCTGGAACTAGAGTTATGGACAGTTGTTAGCCACCATGTAGGTGCTGGAAATTGAACGCAGGTCCTTGGCTACAGCAGCCAGTGCTCTTAGCTGCTAACCCGTCTCTCTAGCCCTCATTTTTAGTTTTTTAAGAGTTCTCCACAGTTTTCCGTTGAGATTGCATGAGCTTACATTCCCACCAGCAGTGAACGAGTGTTCCCCTCTCTCCACATCCTTACCAGCATTTTGGTGTCTTTTGTTCTCTTACTCTTAGCCAGTCTGATTAGGGTAAGATGGAGTCTTAAAGTGGACCAGGATTTCTCTGTTTACTAAGGACTGTAAGCACTTTTAATGTGTGTCTTAGCCATTTTTATTTCTTCATTTGAGAACTCTCTGTTCAGATTTGCCCATATTTTTATTGGGTCATTTATCTTCTTGTTTCTTTGTTTTTTGATTTCTTTATATATTCTGGATATGAATCCTCTGACAGATGTGTAGCAGGTGAAGATTTTTTCCCACTACCTGGGTTTCCTGTTCATTTCCTTGGTGTTTGTGTGTGTGTGTGTGTGTGTGTGTTTGTTTTTATTTTTGTTTTGTTTTGTTTTTGTTTTGCTATACAGAAGCTTTTAATTTAATGTGGTCCCATTTGGTGATTGTTGACCTTAATGCCTGAGCAGCCGATGTCCAATTTAGAAAGTCCTTTCCTATACCTATATCTTGTAGGATACTACCTATGTTTTCTTCTAGCAGTTTCAGAGTTTCCAGTTTTACATTGATACATTGGAGTTAACTTTTGTGCAGGGTGAAAGATAAGGGGCCAATTTCATTCTTCTACAGGTGGAGATCCAGTTTTTCCAGCACCATTTGTTGAAGATGCTGTCTTTCCTCCACTGTGTGTTCTTGGCACTGTGGTCAAATATCATGTGGTTGAAGCTGCATGTATTCATGTTTGGATCTTCTATTATGTTATATTGATCTATATGTCTGTTTTTATGCCAGTGCCATGCTGTTTTTATGACTATAGCTCTGTAATATAATTTGAATCTGGTTTGGTGACGCTCCCTACCTTGCTCTTTTTTGCCCAAGATTACTTTGGCTATCCGGGGTCTTTTATGATTCCATATGAGTTTTAGGATATTTTTTTCTAGCTCTGTGAAGACTGCCATGAGAATTTTTATTGTAATTGCATTGAAACATAGTAAAATGGTCATTTTTGCAATATTAATTCTACCAATCTATGAGCATGATATATCCTTTCATCTCCTAGTGACTTGCTCTATCAAAATTTTAATTGTAGAGCTCTTTAATGTCTTTGGTTATGTTTATTTTCAAAATATTTTTGAGGCTATTATAAATGAGAAATTTCCTTGAATGCTTTTCTGCTTGCTTATTATTGCAATAGAAAGGCTACTGATTTTTCTAAGTTGATTTTGTATCCCACCACTTTACAGAAGGCATTAATCATTTCTAACAGTTTTCTCATGGAAATTTTTGGGATCTCATATGTATATCATATCATCTGCAAATACTGATAATTTGACCTCTTCTATTCTAAATAGGAATCCCTTGATTTCCTTCTGTTAAGCTATTACATCAAGAGTTTCAAGCCCTATATTAAAAAGGAGTACAGATAGGGGACAGCCTTGTCTGGTTCCACATGTTAATCAGAATGCTTCTAATTTTTCTCCATTTAGAGTGATGTTGGCTGTGGATTTGTTATATATAGCTTTCTAATTATGTTAAGGTATGTTCTCTCCAGTACAGTTCCCATTAGAACTTTTAACATGAATGCATGTTATCAAAGGCCTTTTCTGTATCTATTGAGATGACCATGTGGATTTTTGTCTTTAAATCCACTTATATATTTATTACATGTAGTTTGGGTCTTTGAGTCCATTTATAGGATTTATGACATCTGTTGACTTACCTATATTGAACCATCCCTGCATCTCTGGAATAAAACCGATTTGATCATGGTGAATGTTCTTTTTTTATTTTATTTATTTATTTGTTTGTTTATTTATTTATTTATTTATTTGTATGAATGTACTGTCTGCATGTAGGTTTGTGCACCTGTGTCATGCAATGCCACGGAGGTCAGAAGAGGGTGTCAGATTCCCCTGGAACTGGAGTTAAAGACAGTTCTCAGCCAAAATGTGGGTGCTGGGGATCGAACCCGGGTCCTCTTCAAGAGCAGTTAGTGCTCTTAACTGCTAGGCCATCTCTCCAGCCCCTGATGGATGATCTTTTTGATGTGTGTGTCTGTATGCAGTTTGTGAGTATTTTGTTGAGAATTTTTGCATCTATGTTCATTAAGGATATAAGCCTATAGTTTCCTTTTTGTTGTCTTTCCCTGGTTTTAGTATTAGAGTGATACTATCTTCATAGAAGGAGTTGGAGGTTCTCTCTCTATTTCTATCTTCTTGAATAATTTTAACGAGTATTTGTACATTTCAACAATGGTTCCTAATCAAATTTAGCTCCCCCCGTGTCTCAACCCCCCATCATGACTCATGCATTACATCATCCAAGTTAAATCCTATCCAGTCAAGCTTTTGAACCCACTTTGTCCTCCTGTGCAAATTCATCCACTGGAGTCTAGTCAGAGCATCTAGAAATCTTAACTAAGGCCTACGCTTCCTCACCCAGAAGCACTCAGTCTCTTGTTCTCAGTCCAGGCCAGTCCCCCTACCCATTTCTCTTGCTCCTCTCTGAGACCCTGTCTGAGTTGGGCCCCTCACCTGATGCCAACATTGCCACAAGTTCACATGTGTAAGCTTCCAGTAGTCTGAAGGCCTCTGCTTCACAATATTCACGCAGCAGCCCTGGTTCTTACGGCCTTCCTGCCCCCACTTCCACAATAGTTCCTGGACTGTGGGTAGCTGGGGTTTAATACAGGGGTCCTATCTAGGAGTACACACTCTGGAGGCTCCTGTTCTTTGAAACTTGGTCAGTTGTGGCCTTCTGCATGCATTGCTCTCTATTGTGTAAGGAGCTTCACTGGTGAGAATCCAGGGGTGCACTCACTCATTTTCTCTGTGCCCCTCATTCTACCATGTTCCATGAGTCTTGGATGTAGAGGTTCAACTGTAGATGTGTCCTAGGATTAGGCATCTTTCAGATGTACATTTTCTGTATCTGACCAGTTGTGGGATTCTGCAATAACCTCCATGTGTTGCAAAGAGAAGCTTCTTTAATGATTCCATATTTAGTGTGTGGTAAGAAATTTCATTTGTCTAGAGATACAATGTCAATAGGGTTTTCTCTAGGATCTCTGTCCTCTCCAGCCCTGTGCATGGGGCTGAGTTTACAGTGGCTCTCATGAGTTCACTCCCATTGAGAGGGTTTTAAGTTCAATTAGGTAGCTGTTGATTATCCCCCAGATAACAGTGCCACTACTGCACCAACAGAGGTAGCTTGTGTGCAGGTCATTATGATTATTAGGCTTTAGGGCTGAGCTGTACCGTAGGTTGATCTTTCTCCCTTCGCAGTGTGCATATTATCTAGCGTTATGAGTTCTAGACTTCAGGAAGAAGGCTTCAAGGTCAGTTCCTGCTCCATTACTCTAAGTCCTATTTCTGAAGTATTTCCTGTATTGAGCAGTAGGGTCTTATTTTCTAGCTCTGGGAGATAATCAAGAGCTTTGGTGATGGCCTATGTTATTTTGAGAGTCTCTTGGATCACTCTCACCAACCTCTCAAAGGGAGGTGTCTTCTGTCGTTGTCATACAGTGCCCAGGTAAAATTTAAGAAGTATTGGTTGTAGATCTTCTTTGACTATCTAGCAGAATTCTGCTGTGAATCCATCTGGGCCTGGGGTTTTGGTAGTTGGGAGGTTTTGTATCACTGCTTCAATTTCCATATTTGGTATCACTGCTTCAGTTTCCATATTTGGTATCACTGCTTCAATTTCCATATTTGGTATCACTGCTTCAGTTTCCATATTTGGTATCACTGCTTCAGTTTCCATATTTGGTATGGGTCAGTTTCAATTCTTGATCTCTTCCTGGTTTCACTTCATTGGTTTCCATGAATTTATAAATTAATCCACTTCTTTTAGATTTTCAAATTTAATAGAGTGTAGGTATTTTTTTTATTTTATTTTTGTATGTGTATGAATGTACTGTCTGCATGTAGGTCTGTGCACCCATGTCGTGCAATGCCGTGGAGGTTAGAAAAGGGTGTCAGATTCCCCTGAAACTGGAGCTAAAGACGGTTTTCAGCCACCATGTGGGTGCTGGGGGATCAAACCCGGGTCCTCTGCAAGAGCAGTCGGCACTCTTAACCTCTAGGCCATCTCTCCAGCCTGAGTGTAGGTTTTTTAAGTATTCCCTTATAATATTCTGGATTTTTTGGTGTCTGTTATGATGTTTCTGCTTTCATCTCTAATTTTATTCATCGGACGTGTTCATTCTTTCTTTTGGTTAACTGGGCTTAGAGTCTATCTTGTTAGCTTTTCAGAAAAGCAACTCTTAAGTTCATTGATTCTGGGTATTGTTTTCTTTATTTCCGTTTCATTTATTTTTTGTAATTTTTGTTATTTCTTCTTGTCTACTAGGTTTGGGGTTGGTTTGTTCTTCCCTTTCCAGAGTCTGGAGTTGTACAGTTAAGTCACTTTTATATGTTCTTTCTGATCTCTTCATGTAGGCACTTAGAGCTATAAACCTCCCTCTTAGGACTGCTTTTAAAGTGTCCCAGAGGTTTAGTTGTGTTGTATTCTTATTTTCATTTAATTCCAGAAATACTTTTATTTCTTTCTTAGTTTCTTCTCTGACACATTCATCATTCAGGGGTGTGTTATTTAATCTCCATGAGTTCCTTTAATTACTAGGGCTTCTTTTTCTGTTGATTATAAACTTAATAGTACTGTGATCTGATAGAATGCACGGAATTATTCCAATTTTCTGTATTTGTTGAGGTTTGTTTGTTTCCCAGTATGTGGTCAATTTTAGAAAAACTTGCATTGCTGCTGAGTAGAAGTGTATTCCTTGGTGCTTTGGGGGGAGGGATATCCTGTATCTGTTAGGCCCATTTGATGTAAGGTGCCATTTAATTCAAATGTCTCTCTTTATTCTTCATCCAGTTGACCTATCTTTTGGAGATAGTGGGATAGTGAAATCACATATATTATGTGTTAGGGTTAATCTCTGTTTTATAGTCCTGTAGTACTGTTTTTTATTAAATTGGGCATACCAGAGTTTGGCGCATATATATTCACGATCAGAACATCTTCTTGGCCGATTATTCCTTTGATTAAAATGAAGCAACCCTCTTTCTCTCTTCTGATTAGTTTTAATTTGAAGTCTATTTTGTCAGATATTAGAATTGCAACACCTGGTTGCTTCTCAGTGACATTTGCTTGGAATATTTTTACCATCCTTTCACACTAAGGTATTGTCTATCCCTGAAGGTGAGATGAGTGTCCTGAAGACAACAAAAAGATGGATTTTCTTTATTAATCTATTCCACTAGGTCTGTGTCTTTTGACTAGGGAATTGAGAACATTGATATTTAGAGTTATCACTGAAAGATGTGCATTAGTTAACTCACATTTTAATGGATTTGTGTTCTTGGTCCTATTTTGAGTGTCCATAATGATAATTTCTTTTGTTTTCTTTCTGTAAGCTCTTGGGTATAGTCATTCCTATCATCAGTCTTTGTATTGCTATGAGTATTCTCTGTAGGACTGGTTTGGTGGACATGAATCCTTCTACTCTATTTGTTTCATGGAAATTTTTCCATTCCGCTTTTGAGTACAATAGATAGTTTTGCTGGGTAAAGTATTTGGGGTAAGTCATGGTCATTTAGAACTGGGAATATTTTCGTACTTCTGCTTTCACAGTTTACATTGAAAAGTCAGCTGTAATTCTGATGGATTTTCCTTTATATATGGCTTGTTGTCTTCCCTAGCAACTTTCACTACCCTCTCTTTGTTCTGTACATTTAGTGTTCCTACTCGGATATGCCATGGGAGTTTCTGTTCCGGTCCTGTCTTATTAGTATTCTATGTGCTTCTTTAATTTGTATAGCTGTGTCTTTCCTTAATTTGGGGAAGTTTTCTTTTATAATCCTGTTGAATTGTCATTGGCCTGAGATTCTCCTCTTGTCCATTTGATCCTCAAGGGCACACCACTGTCTCATTTACATGTCTAAACCTAGTAGTTTTTTCATATTGTCCCACATTTCCTGTATATTCTGTTCCTGTGAGGTTTTTAAATAATTCTTCATAGTCTTTGCTTGAGGAGTCCAGTTCTTCAACTTTGTCATCCATCTTGATAGTCTTTCTTCCATTTCATTCATTCTATTTTTTTTTCTTTTTTGAGACAGGGTCTCCCTTTAGTCTCAGCTAGCTTGGAACTCACTATGTAGACCAGGCTGGGCTTGAACTCACAGAGATCTGCCTGCCTCTGCCTCTCATGTGCTAGGATTAAAGGCATGCACCACCATGCCCAGCTCGTTCATTCTATTTTTTTTTAATTTTATTTATTTTTTATGTGTATGAATGTATTGTCTGCATGTAGGTTTGTGCACCCGTGTCGTGCAATGCCGCAGAGGTCAGAAGAGGGTGTCGGATTCCCCTGGAACTGGAGTTCTCCTGGAATTGGAGTTACAGACGGTTCTTAGCCGCCATGTGGGTGCTGGGGATCGAACCTGGGTCCTCTGCAAGAGCAGTCGGTGCTCTTAACCACTAGGCTATCTCTCCAGCCCCCGTTCATTCTATTTTTGAGGCTTTCTTCTGTTGTTTCAAATTGACTTATTCAGTTTGTCAATTCATCTTCATTTAGGCTTGGGTTTCTTCATTACTTCCATATCTTTTCTGGATTCACTTTTCAAGTCCTGAATTGTTTTTGTTATTTCATTCAGCTGCATATTTGTATTTTCTTGAGCTTCTTTCTTTATGCCTATTCTCTTAGAGTTCTTTGAGTTGTTTGTATTTTCTTTAAGTTCTTTGATCACACTTGTTCCTTTAAATTCTCCATTATATGGTTCCTCAGGGTGACTCTTACTGTAGTACACTTCTGAAGGGCTACTGGATTTTGTTGGGAACATATTCTCTTGGTTTCTCATATTATTGGTGTTTTTGCTCTGCTATTTTGACATAATGGTGTCTTTTGTTGGTTGTGTGTCCAATAGGAAATTCTGTTCTTCCTTTGTTTATTTGAATTTTGGTTCTGTTTATATTGTAGATAGCTTGGTTGCTTTTTGATCAGGTATGAAAAGCTAGCTGGTGTGTGTTTCAGGTCTTTTCCAGGTATTGAGCTGGTCTCAGTATTAAGCAGGTGAAGGCAGTAGGCAGGCTGGTCAGGGTACAAGTCTGGTCTCAGGAGCCCAGGGCAAGGTCAGGGTGAGGACAGCCTGTGGAGGGTCCAATAAACTAGGCTGGAAACTTGAGCTGGCCTGAGTTCAGGGGTTCAGGACATAGTGGGAAGGTCTGGATTAAAAGAGATCTGGGGCACAAATGACAATGAATTTTTGTAGTTAAGACAGATTAGATGCATGAGTGCAGTGTTCAGAAGCTAAAACTAATGACTAAAATGTGTTCAGGTCTGATATTCTTTGTTCTGCTTCCTCCATTCTACTTCTGAGGCTTTTTCCATTCCTTTCCTCTTGATTGGCTGAGTGTTTGGTTTCCTTTTTCATTTCCTTTTCTGATTTCTTTAGTATTCCCTCTTCCTTTTGGAGCTTCTCAATCTCTTCCTGTAGCTCTTTGCTTTGCTGGTTGGTTTCCTTATCTTTTTCAACGTGGGATCTTTTCAGTGTTTCCACTTCCTTCCGGAGTTTGTTATTCTCTCTCTCGAGGTCCTTCTTGAGTTCTTTATTCTCTTTCCATTTTTTTTTTTTTTGGTATTTTTGAGACAGGGTCTCCCTGTAGCCCCAGCTGTCCTGGAACTCACTCTGTAGACCAGGCTGGCCTTGAACTCACAAAGATCCGCCTGCCTCTGCCTCCCAAGTGCTAGTATTAAAGGTGTGCACCACCATGCCCGGCTTATAAATGTGGGTTGTTGTTGTTTTTTGGTCTTTTCCATTCTCTTTTCTTAATTCTTTGATTTGCTCTTTATAATCTTGTACTTCTTTAAGTATGTTCACAGTTGTACTTCTGATATCTGTGTCCTGGGCCATCCCCAGGGGGATCCCTCTGTAGGAATCTTCCACAGGGTTGGTAGAGCTTGGTGTGGAATTATCCTGCACCTTTCCCATGTTGTCTCTTCTTCGTGTCCCTGGCATGTGAGTTTCTCTTTGCCTGTATTCCAATGTGAATTCCAAATGCCTCTTCACTGTGTTGAAGGCTTGCTTTGTTTGCCTCCTTCAGATGCTGTTGATTTTTTTTCTCCTTTACTCTTTGCTTATGGAGTGTTGACTTCTCTAAGCTCTTTCTATTGGAAGTCCAACTCCCTCTTCCCTTTCTGTTCTGAAGGTTCTCCAAAGAATCCACTTGGACACTCCTTCCTTCGGTAATCCCAGTTTGGGGGGGTGCTCTTTAGCCCGTGCCCCAGTACCTGTACTTCAGGTGGTCTTGGGAGATCCCCCAATATCCCTAAAATGTGTTCAGTCCTGATATTTGACATGAATTAACTACTTTAGCTCATTAAACTATATGAGATGTTATTATTTGTAGGTTGAGCATCCTAATCTAAAAACCCACCATCCAAAAATCTTCCAAAACCCAAATGCTTTGAGTTCTCACACAATGCTCAAAGTGTTACAGGTTTTGCAGCATTTTGAATTTTAGACTTTTGAGTTAAGGATTCTCAACTGATAAAAATCTATGTAATATTCCAAAGTCTAAAAGGTTGGAGAACTAAATGGCTTTTAGTTCTAATCACTTTGAATACGGGATACTCAACCTGTAACCTTGTTTTATACACAGAGAAAAAACAGTTTACCCAAAGTCACACAGCCAACCAGTGTGAGACACAGGACTGAGCCCCCCATGTCTAGTGCCAAGCATGTACGCAGCCACTGCACACAGCATTTTAGTATCTGCTTCTCTTGTCCATTTGATCCTTGAGGGCTTGTTTACATGTTTACACCTAGTGCTCAGTGGCAGCCAGAACTAAGAACATTTACCTAAATTCAAATGAACTGAAAGTCTCATCTCATAGTAGGGAGATGGTTGCCCTGCCTAGTTCCTAGCTGGGTGATCCAAGGAATGTGGCTTAGTGACACCCCTTCCCAGAATACGTAAATGGGGCAGTGACACCCACATCGCTGTGTTACTGCAGTTGCTACTTAAGATAATGTTTGTAGAGTGCTTGCACATGGTAAGCGGTCAAGGGCAGTAGTGACATAAGCAGAACAAGGGAAACAAGACAATAAAACAAATCCCACTGAACCTGGTAGGACAGTGTGTGTGCTCAAATGAGATCACTTCAAGATCTGGGAAGGAAGAGTTTGCATCTGCTTAGTCAAAAGGGGAAGTGGGATGATATCCTATTGCCCCCAAGTCACAAAGGACGTGAAGAGTCTCCAAGTCTCTCTGGTTACCCTAAAGGAAGATAACCTCTGAGATGCAAGGCCACACTCTGCCAACACTCATTCTGTGACCTTGGACGAGTCACTTAGCCACTCTGGGCCCCAGTTTTCTCATGCATAAAATGAGGCATTCGAACTAAATGATCTCTAGACCTCCTTCCAGGTTTAAATAATAATCACGCTGAGCGCCTGGAAACCAAATGTCTCTCAGCCCATCTGGCTCCTTGGTGGGGAACCACATTTCTGAATCAGGGGTGGAACTAAGCTCTCAGTTGAAATCATGGCATTAGGAGGTTTGAGAGTTCTGTGATAATAACTCACAGTGAGGCAGTGGCTTGCCGTCTTATACACATTCTCATTTCCTCCACTCAACAGCCCTGTGAACTGCAGAAGTCAGGGTTCCTTCTGAGCATACTAGAGAACTATTTAACTACAAGCAACAATTGACCCAAGCCACGGCGTTAAGGAAGAGGGAGTCTCTGGGCATCTAGAGATGTAATGTAAGTGGCATTTCTTGCAACAGTAGCATCAGAGCTTCAGTCTCTGCGGCTCTCTCCCCTTCCCTCCAGATACCACATGTGCAGTCAGTACAGCCAGTGTGCCCAAGGAAGCGAGGCTTCCCCCAGAAGGCCTCGCTTCTTGTCCTCAAGCTCATCTGCTAGCATGGTGTCACAGGACCAGCCCAAGCTGCAAGGCAGTCTGAGAAAGTTGTTTCCTGCCTGTGTGTGTTTGTTCAGGCTGCTTTAACACAGAAGCACTGTCCAGATGGCTCACATGGTGGATCTGTGATGTCTCCCAGCTCTGGAGGGTATACGCTCATGGTCAAAGTATGTCAGGAGAGCTTCTTTCCAGGTCTCTGAAGGAAGGCTCTGCTCCAAGCCTCTAGTCTTGCCCCAGGTGGCTGTCTCCTCCCTATGTTTGTATTCTCTCTGAGCATGTCACTGTGTTCAAAGCTCCCTTCTATTTTTTATTTTATGTGTACAAATATTTCACCTACTTGTATGTGAGTGCACCATGCACATGTAATACCCCCAGGGGCCAGAGAGGGTGTCCGATCCCCTGGAACTGGAGTTACGGATGGTTCTTAGGCCACTATGTAGGGGATAGGAATGGAACCTGGATCCTCCACAAGAGCAGCCAGCGAGTGCTCCTAATAGCTGAGCCATCTCTCCAGCCCCATTTTTAAAAATCTATGTGTATTTGTGTGTGTTCTTATGTATGTGCACATATGAATCCAGATACATGTGCACATGTGTGCATGCATGTGGAGGTCAGAGGTCAACATTGGTTGTCTTCCTCCATCCCCCTCTATCTTTTAAGATAGTATCTCACTGAGCCTGCAGCTCACTGATTTGGCTAGACTGACTGGTCAGCAGACACCAGGGACCCTCCTACCTCTCCCTCTGCAGTGCAGGGATTACAGGCACATGCTGCCAAACCCAGCTTTCATATATGGGTTCTGGGGAATCAAACTCACACCCTTATGCTTGCAGGCCAAGTACCTTACCAAGTGAGCCATCCCCCAAGCCCTAAAGTCCCCCTTTAATAAGGACACCAGTCACTCTGGATGGGTCTGTCCATAGTGACTTCATATGAACCTCTGTAAAGATTCCATCTCCGAATAGTTACATTCTGAGAAACTTCCACATATGAGTTTAGGGAAACAGTGCAAGAGCCTCTGATGGGGGAGGTAGCAAGGTGGCCGAGAGGCGCCAGTCAGTGAACACTGTCTTCAAGAGTTAAAGGATTTGCTCAACCCCACTAAGCAGCAAGACTGGGATTGAAATCAAAGTCTTTGCTGGAAGGTTAGAGGTCTTTTTTAAAAAGCCTCTCTCTCTCTCTCTCTCTCTCTCTCTCTCTCTCTCTCTCTCCTCTCTGTGTGTGTGTGTGCACACGCGCATGCGCACGCGCACGTGTACACACCCATGCTGTGGTACACATGAGGGGGTCAGAGGAAACCTTACCAGAGTCCATTTTCTCCTTCCACCATGTTGGTTCTGGAAACTGACCTCAGATTGTAAGCTTAGCATCAAGTGAACTGACCGGCTGAGCCAGCTGGCCAGCCCACAGCTCTTCTTACTAAGATATCTCCCACTCATCCTTTCATCCTTTCTCCATTAACAGGAGACCGTTGAACAGAATGGTTGAGAAACCCAACTCTAAATTTTGTTCTGTGGAGTTAAATTTCTATTTGCTGGGTGGCCTTAAGCCAGTTACCTAAGTCTCTTGCTTCAGTGAAACCTCAAAATTTAATAAGAACTAGGTCTCATGGGAGATAGAGAGATGGCTCAGAGGTGAAGATCACTGGGTGCTCTTGCAGAGTACCCAGGTTTGATTCCTAGCACCCACGTGACAGGTAACAACTGTCCATAACTCCAGTTCCAGGGGATCTGTCACCCTCTTCTGACCTCCAAGGGCATTGCATGACATAGGTGCACTTACATATATACATGCATAACACTCATACACATAAAAATAAGAATAATAAAGAAAATATTTTAAAAAAATAACTGGGTCTCTTGTTTGTCAGGTACTGTTCTATTACTGACAGAGATCAAACACAATTCAACAAACCCACTGAATAGTGTTACTTTGAGAATCTGATGAGCCATATATATATATATATATATATATAGAGAGAGAGAGAGAGAGAGAGAGAGAGAGAGAGAGAGAGAGAGAGAGAGAGAGAGAGAGAGAGAGAGAGAGAGAGAGAGAGATTGAGATAGATAGTACCTGGCTCAAAGCAAGCACTACAGAAATGTTATCATCCACACAATGGCTATGATCGTCACCTCACTCCCGATCTTGGGCTCTCTGAGTTTGTACCTTAATCTTGGTCATCGAACAAATGGGAATGACAGCTGTGGGTCAGCCATGGACACTGCTGCCAGAAGCTCAGGACTGCACTGCTGATGCTCCAGTGTGAGAGTATTTGCAAGCCAGAGTTAGGAGAAGGAAGCCGCATGCCTCCTGGACGTCCAGTTCAGTAGAAGAGATGTAGGGGCCTCACCCGTGGCCTCCAGCAGTAAGAAGATTGGAGCTGCCACTGTCACAGCCAGTGTCACAAAGCACGAGAGAACTTGGGACCCTCCAGGAAAATAGTAATGGGAAATAAATGTGGGAGGGGGCGGTTTGAGACAGGGTCTCCCTGTAGCCCCAGCTGGCCCAGAACTCTATGGACCAGACTGGCCTTGAACTTACAGAGATCTGCCTGCCTCTGCCTCCCAAGTGCTAGGATTAAAGGCATGTGCCAAGTGCCACCATGCCTGGCTTAAAGACAGTTCTTAGCCGCCATGTGGGTGCTGGGAATTGAACCCAGGTCCTCTGCAAGAGCAGTTGGTTCTCTTAGCCGCTGAACCATCTCTCCAGCCCCATAAATGTTTTATTTTAAAGACACTGAGTCCAAAATATGGTGTTTCAACAAGAGCTAAGGTCTGAATCAGAGGGAGAATAAGAAGACTGAATGAGGGCGACCTTAGAAGAATAGGGGAAACTAACGTTTATCTCATCCTACTGAATATCAAATACTTTGTATTCTACATCTCTATGACAACCCAGAAAGGTAAAGCAGTGTAATAAGCACAAAGCTGGCCCGGTCTCTGCTAAACCCTGTGCTATCTCTTGCAGACTACTCAATCTCTCTGAGCTGGCATGCTTATTTGTTGAGGTAAGGGTTATAATGTCCAACATACATAATGAATGAAAGACAATGAAGGTGCATGCTGGGTAAAAAGCTGCTGTTCTTCAGCTCTGTTTCCTGTCACTGCCTCGAAGATGGAAAATATTTTAATGATAAAAGGACAAGTTCAGTGACCCTGGTTTGTACTGCTAAAAGTTTTCTTGGCTGTTTACATGGGATGACCCATCCTTTATCCATGACCATACAGAATGGGTGTCCAAATAGCAAGAAAGCTTAAAGCGTTTTGTTCCCAGGAGATATTTACATAAGTTTTACAAATGATTTACAGGAGCAAATCTTAAGAATAAAGAAAAGTTTGCCTCTCAAATGGAGGCTAACTGTCAATCTTCTTGAGTAGAAAAGGGAAAGCAAGCTAGGGCTACAGCAATCTGCAATCGCCTTAGTTTCTCTCCCTTCCTATCTCCACCACCCTCCTAAGGTGGAGACAGTGCTGCAGCTCTCCTCAGGTGAAATAGATCCCCAATAGCAGGCAGCCCAACTACAGTTTTGCATTCACGTTCTGTGCACAAAATCACTTCATTTTAAATAAGACACTTCCAGAGAACATAGAGATTAGGGGCTTTTGCTGGACCACCTGGGGCATAAGGTGTGGGGATCATAGAGAGGTGGTAGGCAAAGACCACCCTCTCCAGTTTCCTCGCTGCCGAAGATCTTCACTCTGTCAGCCCACGACGGAGTGGGGCTGGGGAGAGTAAGTGCGCTGCCAAACCGAAAGTAACCACGACAGGGAGCCGAGTCAGGGTGTTACAGCTCAAGCTCACTTTATTTCAGGTTTACAGAGGTTTATAAGCCGTGCCGGCTTCCCTACTGGGGTATGTGTCTCTTCCTAATTGGTCCTTTTAGGAGGCTTAATTTACAAGTCCCTAATTGATCCAATCCCTTCCCTTCCTAGCATAGTCCCTAATTATCATGTTAGTAAAGGTAGGAAGTAAGGAGGGGAAGGGCAGGACATGTCAAACGTGTTTAAGATAAGCTTGGAATGTCCTGTAGGCTGGAACATCCTGAGGCTTATCTTACGCAGAGGAAGTAAGGAAGTGAAACTAGCCTTCCTTGCCCGATGGGCGGGGGTGAGTTCTCGAAACTCTAGCACAGGCTTTCTTTTGTCCTTCAGGCCTATCTTCTCAGCTATTCCATGCCATCACATAAGGTAGGGGCCAGGTGCTTCAGCCAGACAGGTTATTGGATTATTGGATCATTGACTTGTGCAACTATGGGAGTGGAGTTGCCCAGCTAGCTAGTACAAAGTGGGCCTGTTGCCACTAGGGGTCTCTAGTGCGTAGAGATCAGGGACTTTCACCAGACCACCTGGAGCACAGATAGTGATCCAGGGGCACAAGGCAATAAACAAAACAGCGAAACTGATACAACTCCAGTCCCACAACACCAAGCCCTACACAAAACCTAAAGCAACTGGCTGGCAGGAAGCAGAGTGAGCACAGAGCTCAGCAGGGTAATGACCCAGTTATTACCTACCTGGTTTTTGGAGAACTTCAGAACAGAAGGGGAAGTGTGAGCTAGACTTCCCATTATATAACCAAAATTGAAAGTCTGAAACCTAGACAAGTCAACACTCCATAAACAAGGAGAAAACAACGAAGGCATCTGAAAGAAGCAAGCAAAGCAAGCCTTCAACAAAGTGAAGAAACATTTGAGATTTGCATCAGAATACAAACAAAAAACAAACACACATCCTAAAAACACAATTAAAGAACAACATGGGAAAAGGGCAGAATAATTCCACACCAAATTGTACCAACCTTATGGAAGATTCCTACAATGAGATCTCCCTAGAGGTAACCCAGGACACAGATCTTAGAGAACAATTGTAGACCTATTCAAAGAAATCAAAGAATATAAAGAACAAGTCAGAGAACGAACTAAAGAGAGAGAATTAAAAACTCAGGAAGTACCTAGATGGATAAAATGACAAACTTTGGAAAGAACTAGAGGGAGAGAATGACAAACTCTGGAAAGAACTAGAGGGAGAGAATGACAAGTTCTGGAAGGAAGTGGAAACACTGAAAACATTCCATGCTGAAATAAAAAAGGAAACCAATCAGCAAAGCAAGGAGCTACAGGAAGAGACTGAGAAGCTACAAAATGAAGTGGAAATACTAAAGAAATCCCAGGAAGAAATGAAAAAGGAAATAAAACACTCATCCAATCAACAAGAATGGATGGGGAAAAGCCTCAAAAGCAGAATGGAGGAAGCAGAAAAAAGAATATCAGACCTGGAAGATAACACAGAACAACTACAAAGCTCAAGTAAAGATTATGAAAAATGTAAAAATACACGAGTGGAAAAACCAGGAAATGTGGGACACTATGAAAAGATCAAACCTCCACATCATAGGGATAGAGGAAAGAGAAGAATCCCAAGAGAATTGTTTTGATAAGATCTTCAACAGAATAATAGAAGAAAATTTCCCCAAATGAAAAAAAAAAGACAAACCCATACAAATACAAGAAACACATAGGGCTCCAAATAGACAAGATCAGAAAAGAAACTCCCCACACCATATCATAGTTAAAACGTTAGACACCCAAAACAAAGACAAAATTCTGAAAGCCACAAGAGAAAAACAACAAGGTACATATAAGGGGAAATCCCATCAGAATTACAGCTGACTTTTCAGTGCAAACTATGAAAGCAAGAAGAACGTGGACCAAAGTATTCCCAGTGCTAAACGACTATAGATGCCAACCCAGGTTACTATACCCAGCAAAAATGTCAATTATAGATAAAGGAGAAAGAAAAAAATCTTCCATGATTCCATGGCATAAACAAGATAGAATATATGTCCAGAAAACCAACCTTTCAGACAATATTTGAAGCAATTCAAAGAACAGAGGAGAAGAGCAACTATCCCCAGGCACCTAGAAAGAGAAATTAATAAAAGCATAAGTGCAGAAATCTAGACCAAAAATTCAAATGGATAAGGTGAAAGGAAGCAACACATATCTCTCAATTATAACCTTAAATATTAATGGACTAAACTCCCCAATCAAAAGGTAATGGATTAGGAAACAGAATCCATCTATATGCTGTCTACAAGAAACCCATCTCACTCTCAAGGATAGGCACCAACTGAAGGTGAAAGGATGGAAAAAATATTCCAAGCAAATAGAACCAAAAAACAAACAGGAGTTGCTATTTTGATGTCAGACAAAATAGACTTCAAAGTAAAAGTAATCAGAGGAGACAAGGAGGGCCATTGCATCTTTATCAAAGGAAAAATTAACAATGAAGATTTCACAATCATGGATATATATTCACCAAACTCTGGTGCATCAAACATTATATACACAATTCTCCAGGACCTCAAGGCACAGATTAACCCCAGCACACTCATAGTAGGGGACTTCAATACCCCCTGAGCCCTTTAGACAGGTCAACTGGACACAGAATAAACAATACGATACACCAAAAGGACCTCACAGACATCTACCAAATATTCCACCCAAACATCAGAGAATACACTTTCCACTCAGCACCTCACAGAACATTCTCCAAAATTGACAATATACTGGGACACAGAAAAAAAACATCAACAAGTACAGAATATTGAAATAATTTCATGCATTCTGTCAGACCACAGCACAAAAGCTCAATACCAAAACCAGGATAAGGCCTATTATCTACAAGGACACATGGAGACTAAAAAACACATTCCTGAATAATGAATGGGTCAAGGAAGAAATAAAGAAAGAAATAAAAACTGGGCTGGAGAGATGGCCTAGAAGTTCAGAACGCCAACCGCTCTTACAGAGGACCCGGGTTCGATCCCCAGCACCCACATGTCAGCTGAGAAATGTCTGAAACTCCAGTTCCAGGAAAACTACAGTTCCAGGGGAATCCGACACCCTCTTCTGACCTCCGTGGCATTGCACGACACGGGTGCACAAACTTGCATGCAGACAGTACATTGATACACATATAGAAATAAATAAATGCTGGGAGTGGTGGCACACGCCTTTTATCCTAGCACTTGGGAGGCAGAGGCACGCGGATCTCTGTGAGTTTGAGGACAGCCAGAGCTACAGGGAGACCCTGTCTCAAAAAGACCAAAAAATAATAATAATAAAATAAAATAAATAAATAAAAAACAAAGGACCCAGGTTCAATCCCCAGCACCCACATGGCGGCCAAGAACCATCTGAAACTCCAGTTCCAGGAGAACTCCAGTTCCAGGGGAATCTGAAACCCTCTTCTGACCTCTGTGGCATTGCACAACATGGGTGCACAAACCTACATGCATACAGTACATTCATACACATACAGAAATAAATTTTTAAAATTTAAAAAAGAAAGAAATAAAAGCATTCCTGGAACTAAACAAAAATGACAATGCAACACAACAAAACCTATGGGATACTTTAAAAGCATTCCCAAGAGGGAAGTTTATAGTCTGAGTGCCTACATTAAAAAAAGAAAAAAACAGAAACAGCACAAATAAACGACCTACGACTGCAGGTAAAAACACTTGACAGACAACAAAAAATGAACCCTAAATGCAACGGACAGGAAGAAATAACAAAATCGATGAAATAGAAACAAAGAAAACAATACAAAAAAATCAATGAATCCAAAAGTTGGTTCTTTGAAAGAATAAATAAGATAGACCTCTAGCCAGTTAACCAAAAGAAAGAAAGAGCAACTCCAAATCAATAGAATTTGTGATGAAAGGGGAAACATCACAACAGACAATGAAAAGATCCAGACAAGCATATAGGAATACTTCAAGGATTGCACAGAGCTTAGATTGCAGATTTCCCAGGACCACCTGGCCCATTGGATAACTCTCTCATTCATTTGATTCAATCATCTTGCGTGGCTGTGGGGGCAGAGCTTCCCTACTGGGGTATGTGTCTCTTCCTAATTGGTCCTTTTAGGAGGCTTAATTTACAAGTCCCTAATTGATCCAATCCCTTCCCTTCCTAGCATAGTCCCTAATTATCATGTTAGTAAAGGTAGGAAGTAAGGAGGGGAAGGGCAGGACATGTCAAACGTGTTTAAGATAAGCTTGGAATGTCCTGTAGGCTGGAACATCCTGAGGCTTATCTTACGCAGAGGAAGTAAGGAAGTGAAACTAGCCTTCCTTGCTCGATGGGCGGGGGTGAGTTCTCGAAACTCTAGCACAGGCTTTCTTTTGTCCTTCAGGCCTATCTTCTCAGCTATTCCATGCCATCACATAAGGTAGGGGCCAGGTGCTTCAGCCAGACAGGTTATTGGATTATTGGATCATTGACTTGTGCAACTATGGGAGTGGAGTTGCCCAGCTAGCTAGTACAAAGTGGGCCTGTTGCCACTAGGGGTCTCTAGTGCGTAGAGATCAGGGACTTTCACCAGACCACCTGGAGCACAGATAGTGATCCAGGGGCACAAGGCAATAAACAAAACAGCGAAACTGATACAACTCCAGTCCCACAACACCAAGCCCTACACAAAACCTAAAGCAACTGGCTGGCAGGAAGCAGAGTGAGCACAGAGCTCAGCAGGGTAATGACCCAGTTATTACCTACCTGGTTTTTGGAGAACTTCAGAACAGAAGGGGAAGTGTGAGCTAGACTTCCCATTATATAACCAAAATTGAAAGTCTGAAACCTAGACAAGTCAACACTCCATAAACAAGGAGAAAACAACGAAGGCATCTGAAAGAAGCAAGCAAAGCAAGCCTTCAACAAAGTGAAGAAACATTTGAGATTTGCATCAGAATACAAACAAAAAACAAACACACATCCTAAAAACACAATTAAAGAACAACATGGGAAAAGGGCAGAATAATTCCACACCAAATTGTACCAACCTTATGGAAGATTCCTACAATGAGATCTCCCTAGAGGTAACCCAGGACACAGATCTTAGAGAACAATTGTAGACCTATTCAAAGAAATCAAAGAATATAAAGAACAAGTCAGAGAACGAACTAAAGAGAGAGAATTAAAAACTCAGGAAGTACCTAGATGGATAAAATGACAAACTTTGGAAAGAACTAGAGGGAGAGAATGACAAACTCTGGAAAGAACTAGAGGGAGAGAATGACAAGTTCTGGAAGGAAGTGGAAACACTGAAAACATTCCATGCTGAAATAAAAAAGGAAACCAATCAGCAAAGCAAGGAGCTACAGGAAGAGACTGAGAAGCTACAAAATGAAGTGGAAATACTAAAGAAATCCCAGGAAGAAATGAAAAAGGAAATAAAACACTCATCCAATCAACAAGAATGGATGGGGAAAAGCCTCAAAAGCAGAATGGAGGAAGCAGAAAAAAGAATATCAGACCTGGAAGATAACACAGAACAACTACAAAGCTCAAGTAAAGATTATGAAAAATGTAAAAATACACGAGTGGAAAAACCAGGAAATGTGGGACACTATGAAAAGATCAAACCTCCACATCATAGGGATAGAGGAAAGAGAAGAATCCCAAGAGAATTGTTTTGATAAGATCTTCAACAGAATAATAGAAGAAAATTTCCCCAAATGAAAAAAAAAAGACAAACCCATACAAATACAAGAAACACATAGGGCTCCAAATAGACAAGATCAGAAAAGAAACTCCCCACACCATATCATAGTTAAAACGTTAGACACCCAAAACAAAGACAAAATTCTGAAAGCCACAAGAGAAAAACAACAAGGTACATATAAGGGGAAATCCCATCAGAATTACAGCTGACTTTTCAGTGCAAACTATGAAAGCAAGAAGAACGTGGACCAAAGTATTCCCAGTGCTAAACGACTATAGATGCCAACCCAGGTTACTATACCCAGCAAAAATGTCAATTATAGATAAAGGAGAAAGAAAAAAATCTTCCATGATTCCATGGCATAAACAAGATAGAATATATGTCCAGAAAACCAACCTTTCAGACAATATTTGAAGCAATTCAAAGAACAGAGGAGAAGAGCAACTATCCCCAGGCACCTAGAAAGAGAAATTAATAAAAGCATAAGTGCAGAAATCTAGACCAAAAATTCAAATGGATAAGGTGAAAGGAAGCAACACATATCTCTCAATTATAACCTTAAATATTAATGGACTAAACTCCCCAATCAAAAGGTAATGGATTAGGAAACAGAATCCATCTATATGCTGTCTACAAGAAACCCATCTCACTCTCAAGGATAGGCACCAACTGAAGGTGAAAGGATGGAAAAAATATTCCAAGCAAATAGAACCAAAAAACAAACAGGAGTTGCTATTTTGATGTCAGACAAAATAGACTTCAAAGTAAAAGTAATCAGAGGAGACAAGGAGGGCCATTGCATCTTTATCAAAGGAAAAATTAACAATGAAGATTTCACAATCATGGATATATATTCACCAAACTCTGGTGCATCAAACATTATATACACAATTCTCCAGGACCTCAAGGCACAGATTAACCCCAGCACACTCATAGTAGGGGACTTCAATACCCCCTGAGCCCTTTAGACAGGTCAACTGGACACAGAATAAACAATACGATACACCAAAAGGACCTCACAGACATCTACCAAATATTCCACCCAAACATCAGAGAATACACTTTCCACTCAGCACCTCACAGAACATTCTCCAAAATTGACAATATACTGGGACACAGAAAAAAAACATCAACAAGTACAGAATATTGAAATAATTTCATGCATTCTGTCAGACCACAGCACAAAAGCTCAATACCAAAACCAGGATAAGGCCTATTATCTACAAGGACACATGGAGACTAAAAAACACATTCCTGAATAATGAATGGGTCAAGGAAGAAATAAAGAAAGAAATAAAAACTGGGCTGGAGAGATGGCCTAGAAGTTCAGAACGCCAACCGCTCTTACAGAGGACCCGGGTTCGATCCCCAGCACCCACATGTCAGCTGAGAAATGTCTGAAACTCCAGTTCCAGGAAAACTACAGTTCCAGGGGAATCCGACACCCTCTTCTGACCTCCGTGGCATTGCACGACACGGGTGCACAAACTTGCATGCAGACAGTACATTGATACACATATAGAAATAAATAAATGCTGGGAGTGGTGGCACACGCCTTTTATCCTAGCACTTGGGAGGCAGAGGCACGCGGATCTCTGTGAGTTTGAGGACAGCCAGAGCTACAGGGAGACCCTGTCTCAAAAAGACCAAAAAATAATAATAATAAAATAAAATAAATAAATAAAAAACAAAGGACCCAGGTTCAATCCCCAGCACCCACATGGCGGCCAAGAACCATCTGAAACTCCAGTTCCAGGAGAACTCCAGTTCCAGGGGAATCTGAAACCCTCTTCTGACCTCTGTGGCATTGCACAACATGGGTGCACAAACCTACATGCATACAGTACATTCATACACATACAGAAATAAATTTTTAAAATTTAAAAAAGAAAGAAATAAAAGCATTCCTGGAACTAAACAAAAATGACAATGCAACACAACAAAACCTATGGGATACTTTAAAAGCATTCCCAAGAGGGAAGTTTATAGTCTGAGTGCCTACATTAAAAAAAGAAAAAAACAGAAACAGCACAAATAAACGACCTACGACTGCAGGTAAAAACACTTGACAGACAACAAAAAATGAACCCTAAATGCAACGGACAGGAAGAAATAACAAAATCGATGAAATAGAAACAAAGAAAACAATACAAAAAAATCAATGAATCCAAAAGTTGGTTCTTTGAAAGAATAAATAAGATAGACCTCTAGCCAGTTAACCAAAAGAAAGAAAGAGCAACTCCAAATCAATAGAATTTGTGATGAAAGGGGAAACATCACAACAGACAATGAAAAGATCCAGACAAGCATATAGGAATACTTCAAGGATTGCACAGAGCTTAGATTGCAGATTTCCCAGGACCACCTGGCCCATTGGATAACTCTCTCATTCATTTGATTCAATCATCTTGCGTGGCTGTGGGGGCAGAGTCATCCTGCTGGCTAGTATAAAAGGTGGGCCTGTTGACACTGTGAGACTTGAGTGCACAGAGCTTAGATCCAGGACCATCTGAAGCACAGAGAATTGGGTTCCCCTACCCCCACCCCAGCCAACTGGAATTGCCCAGGGAGTGTACAAGTGGACTCTTTGGAGAACCTTCAGAACAGAAAGGGAAGAGTGAGTTAGACTTCCAATAGAAAGCCTAAAACTTAGACCAGTCAACACTCCATAAGCAAAGAGAAAAACGAATCAAACAAACAAACAATGAAGGCATCTGAAGGAGGCAAGCAAAGCAAGCCTTCAACACAGTGAAGAGACATTTGAGATTCACATTGGAATACAGGCAAAGAGAAGCCCACATGCCAGGGACACAGACATGAAGAAAAGACAACATGAGAAATGTGCAGGATAATTCCACACCAAGCTCTACCAACCCTGTGGGAGATTCCTACAGTGGGATGCCCCTGGGGATGGCCCAGGACACAGATCTTAGAGGAATAATTGTGGACATACTCAAAGAAGTCAAAGAGTATAAAGAACAAGTCAGAGATATAGGAGAGAGAATAAAAAACTCAAGAAGGACCTAGAGAGAGAGAATGACAAACTCCAGAAGGAAGTGGAAACACTGAAAAAATCCCATGTTGAAAAAGAAAAGGAAACCAACCAGAGAAGCAAAGAGCTACAGGAAGAGACTGAGAAGCTCAAAAGGAAGTAGAAATACTAAAGAAATCACAAGATGAAATAAAAAAGGAAGTCAAACACTCATCCAATCAAGAGGAAAGGAATGGAAAAAGCCTCAGAAGTAGAATGGAGGAAGCAGAACAAAGAATATCAGACCTGGAAGATAACACAGAACAACTAAAAACCTCAAGCAAATATTATGAAAAATTTTAAAATACACAAAAGTGGAACAACCAGGAACTGTGGGACACTATGAAAAGATCAAACGTCCACATCATAGGAATAGAGGAAGGAGAAGAATCCCAAGAGAATGGTATTGATCAGATCTTCAACAGAATAATAGATGAAATTTTCCCGAAACTAAAAAAAGACAAACCAATACAAATACAAGAAGCACATAGAACTCCAAACAGACAAGATCAGAAAAGAAACTCTCCACACCATAACACTAGATGCCCAAAACAAAGACAAAATTCTGAAAGCCACAAGAGAAAAACAAGTTACATATAAGTGGAAACCTATCAGAATTACAACTGACTTCTCAGTACAAACAATGAAAGCAAGAAGAACGTGGAGCAAAGCATTCCCAGTATTAAAGGACTATAGATGCCAACCCAGGTTACTATACCCAGCAAAAATGTCGATTACAATTGAAGGAGAGAGAAAAATCTTCCATGACATTAACAAAATGAAAGAATACATGTCAGGAATACTTCAAAAACTATACCCTACAAAGTTTGAAAACCTAAGAAAAATGGATAAATATCTGATATCTGGGTAATCACCAAAGCTTAACCAAGAAGAGATTGACAGCTTAAACAGACCCATAATGTATGAAGAAATTGAAGACATAATAAGAAACCTCCCGGGGGCTGAAGAGATAGCCTAGAGGTTAAGAGTGCCGACTGATCTTGCAGAGGACCCAGGTTCGATCCCCAGCACCCACCTGGTGGCTAAGAACCGTCTGTAACTACAATTCAAGGAGAACTCCAGTTCCAGGGGAATCCAAGACCCTCTTCTGACCTCTGCGGCACTGCACGACATGGGTGCACAGACCTACATGCAGACAGTACACTCATACACATACAAAAATAAATAAAATTAAAAAAAAGAAACCTCCCAACTAAAAAAAAGCCCAGGCCCAGATAGTTTCATAGCAGAATTCTATAAACCATTTAAAGAGGACTTACAACCATTATTACTCAAATTATTCAGAAGGATACAATCAGAGGGAAATCTCCCAAATTCCTTCTATGAAGCCAGCACCACTCTAATATGCAAACCAGACAGATACAACCAAAACAGAGAACAAAGACCCATCTCATTAATGAACACAGATGCAAAAATACTTGCAAACCACATACAGACCCACACCAAGAAGATCATCCATCATGACCAAGTTGGATTCATACCAGAGATGCAGGGATGGTTCAACATATGAAAATCAATAAATATCATAAAACACATAAATGGACTGAAAGACAAAAGCCACACGATCATCTCAAATGATGCAGAAAAAGCCTTCAACAAAATCCAGAATCCCTTCAGCCTTAAAGTCCTAGAGGGACTTGGACTGGAGGGATCATTCCTCAATGTAATCAAAGCCATATACAGGAAACCCACAGCCAACATCATCCTAAATGGAGAAAAGTTAAAAGCAGTCGCCTTAAAGGTAGGAACTCTGCAAGGCTGCCCCCTGTTGCCACTTCAATATAGTGCTTGAAACACTTGCTAGGGCAATAAAGCAAGAAAAGGAAATTAAAGGACTACTAATTGGAAAAGAGAAAGTCAAGCTATCGCTTTTTGCAGATGACATGATAGTTTACCTAAGAGATACTAAAAACTCCACCAGAAAACTCCTAGAAATGATTAAGAGTTTCAGTAAGCATTGATTTCCAGAATATATAAACTACTCAAAAAACAAAGAAGAAAGAAAACAAATGAATCACTTAAAAGATGGAGCAAAGAGCTGAACAGAGACTTCACAAGTGAGGAATTAGAGATGGCTGAGAAACATCTTAAAAAATGTTCAATGTCGCTAATAATTAAGGAAATGCAAATTAAAACCACTTTAAGATATCATCTCACTCTGATAAGACTGGCTAGGATCAAGAAAACAAATGATACCAAGTGCTGGAGAGGTTGTGGGGAAAGGGGAACACTCATCCACTGCTGGTGGGAATGTGAACTCATACAACCACTCTGGGAAGCAGTGTGGATAACCCTCAGAAGACTCAAAATGAGCTTACCCCTGACCCAGACATAACACTCCTGGGTATATACCCACAAGACTCATCTTACCACAGAGATGCATGCACAGCCATGTTTATTGCAGCTCTGTTCACAACAGCAAAAAAGCTGGAACCAATCCAAGTGCCCCTCAACTGACAAGTGGATAGAGAAAATGTGGTACATCTACACAATGGAGTTCTATGCAGCAGTAAAGAAAGATGACATCATGAACTTTGCAGGTAAATGGATGGAACTAGAAGATATTATGTTAAGTGAAGTAACAGTCCCAGAAAAAAAAAACGATAAATGGTATTCCTCATCTGTGGATGCTACCACCAATTACCTAGTTGTAAGTATTTCTTGTGTTCCTTGAGATTTTGTCAAGTAGTTGGGAGTGATGCATGTTGGAAAGAACAATAACAACAACAACAACAGAAAAAACTGTGTCAAAAAACTGACTGAAACAGTGAACTTCTGCTCAAAACAGTCAACTTCTGCATGGAGAATTTTGAGGAAGACTAAGAAAAAGATGAAAAACATGTTTGGCAGAATGCATGAGCTCTGGGGGTTGGGGGTAGGGAGGGGGACACAGGTCTAGATTTGATTTGAAACAAAGTCTTGTAAATATATTTTTTAAAAATGTTTCAGTAAAGTGGCAGGATACAAAATTTTCCTAGAAAAATCAGTAGGATTTCTTTACACCAACAACAAGCAACTGAAGAAGGAATACAAGGAAACCTTCTCACTCACAATAGCCTCAAAAACAATAAAATACCTAGGAACAAACCTAACCAAAGACACCAAAGAGCTCTACAACAAAAATTTTAAACCCCTGAAGAAGGAAATTGAAGAAGACATCAGAAGATGGAAAGACCTCCCATGTTCATGGATTGGAAAAATTAATATAGTAAAAATGTCCATTCTATCCAAATTAATATACAGGTTCAATGTGATCCCAATTATCCCCAAGACTTTCTTCACAGGCTTGTAAAAAAATCCTTAATTTCATATGAAAAAATAGAAGACCCCAAATAGACAAAACAACCCTGAGTGAAAAGAACATACAGGGGGGATTTCTATACCCGACTTCAAACTGTACTACAAGGCTATAGTCATAAAAACAGCCTGGTACTGGCACAAAAACAGACATGTTGACCAATGGAACAAACTGAAGATCCAAACTTGAGCACAATTTCAGCCACCTCATATTTTATAAGGGGGCCAGGAAGACACAACGGAGGAAAGACAGCATCTTCAGCAAGTGGTGTTAGCAAAACTGGATCACCACCTGTAGAAGAATGAAATTAAACCACTACCTCATGCTCTGTACAAAAATCAACTCCAAATGTATCAAAGACCTCAACATGAGACCCAAAACTCTGAAGGTGATAGAAGAAAAAGTTGACAGCAGACTACAACACATAGGAATAGGAAAATACTTCCTAAAGCAGACAGCAGCTGCTCAGGAAATGAGGTCGACAATTGACAAGTGGGACCTCATTAAACTCAAAAGCTTCTGTACAGTCAAAGAAACAATCAGGGAAGTGAAGAGAAAACCCACAGAATGGGAGGAAACCTTCACTGCTGATACATCTGACAGGGCATTAACTTCCAAAATACATAAACTACTCAAAAAACACTCAAAAGATGGAGCAATGAGCTGAACAGAGACTTCACAAGTGAAGAATTAGAGATGGCTGAGAAATATCTTAAAAAGTGTTCAACGTCAATAATAATTAAGGAAATGCAAGTTAAAAACCACTTTAAGTTATCGTCACACTCTGATAAGACTGGCTAGGATCAAGAAAACAAATGATACCAAATGCTGGAGAGGTTGTGGGGAAAAGGGAACACTCATCCACTGCTGGTGGGAATGTAAACTCATACAACCACTATGGAAAACAATGTGAGAACCCTCAGAAGACTCAAAATGAGCTTACCACCTGACCCAGTCATACCACTCCTTGGTATACACCCGCAAGACTCATCCTACTGCAGAGATGCATGCACAGCCATGTTTATTGCAGCTCTCTTCACAATAACAAAAAGCTGGAACCAACCCAAGTGCCCCTCAACTGAGGAGAGGATAGAGAAAATGTGGTACATCTACACAATGGAGTTCTATGCAGAGGTAAAGAAAGATGACATGAAATTTGCAGGTAAATGGATGGAACTAGAAGACATTATGTTAAGTGAAGTAACACAGTCCCAGAGGAAAAAAAAAACAATAAATGATATCCCTCTTCTGTGGATGCTAGCACTAAGTACCTAGTTGTAAGGCAAACTGAGCAACATTAATGTTATATTCCTCCTCGTGATCTGAAAACAACTGTGCTCTTATATTGTGACATTGTGACTCCCTTAACAGGTTCTAGAATTAACCTACCATTTGTTTTCAGACTTTGGAATTTTGGTATATGGGTGGAGGGTATGTATGCATATTTTAGAGTAAGATAAAATCAAAAGGGAAAAATGTGAATCCTGAAATATTATTGGGAAATAACATCCAGTTTCTTTTCAGACAATATAGTTTTAGCATAGGTGAGACATTATATATATAGATATATATATATATATATATATATATATGTGTGTGTGTGTGTGTGTGTGTGTGTATGCATATATTGAAGCAATACAAGTTGGAGGGGAACAACAACAACAAAAGTACTGGAAATAAAACTACTGATATAGTGACGTTCTCCCAAAAATAATAATCTTCTGCTTTGAAAAAAAAAAACTCTGGAAAGACTCAGAAAAAGATGCAAGACATGTATGGCAGAATGCATGAACTTGGATAGGATGGGGGGCATGGAAAGGGAAATGAGTCTAAATTGGATTGAGAAATGATGTATGATGTATGAAAAAGTTTAATAACAATAAAAAATATTAAAAATAATAATAAATAAATAAGACACTTCCTAATAAATGCCTCTTGGTATTCAGTGTCTTCTGAAAAGAATAAACTTTATGATTGGCAAGAGAAATTTTGGAGCCCAAAGAATTTCAAATCATAAGTGTTCATCCTAGTTACTTTCTAGCACTGTGATTAAAAATCTCTGTCCTATCGAATATACACCCATGTCCCACTCCTCCCACCCTTCCCAAGTCACCATTTCAGTCAGTTTTCTGATGCGATCTTTCTGTTGTTGTTCTTTTAATATGCATCCCTCTCCACAAGAAATATTTATAACTGAGTTATTGGTAATAGCATCCACATATGAGAGATACCATTTGTCGTTTGTTTTTCTGGGACTGTGTTACTTCACTTAACATGATGTCTTCTAGCTCCATCCATTTACCTGCAAAGTTCATGATGTTGTCTTTCTTTACCGCTGCATAGAATTCCATTGTGTACAAGTACCACATTTTCTCTATCCACTCGTCAGTTGAGGAGCATTTGGGTTGATTACAGTTTTTTGCTATTGTGAACTGAGAGGCAATAAATATAGCTGTGCATGTATCTCTGCAGTAGGATGAGTCTTGTGGGTATATACCCAGGAGTGGTATGACTGGGTCAAATGGAAGGATAATTTTGAGTCTTCTAAGGGTTCTCCACACTGTTTTCCATAGTGGCTGCACAAGTTTACATTCCCACCAGCAATGGATGAGTGTTCCCCTTTCCCCACACCCTCTCCAGCACTTGGCATCATTTGTTTTTTTGATCCTAGCCAGTCTTACTGGAGTAAGATGGTATCTTAAGGTGGTTTTAATTTGCATTTCCTTAATTATTAGCGATGTTGAACACTTCTTAAGGTGTTTCTCAGCCATCTCTAATTCCTCCTCTGTGAAGTCTCTGTTCAGATCTTTGCTCCATCTTCTGAGTTCAACAAGTATCCAGTTTTGCCCAGACTCTGTCTACAGGATACATGGTGTTTTGGACTTAGTAAAAGTAAATATGTTGTATATAATACAACATTGGTTTAAAGGCTGATAAAAGGTAATGCATCTGAGTTAATTGGTGATATAAATTGCTGCTGTCCACATTAGCTTTAGTTAAAAACTGTATAACAATTACTTTGGGATTGGTATCAAATGTTCTCTACAATTTTCTGTCATATATTATCACCTTGTAGCATCTCTTTCACCTATAGGAGATTTAATTAAAATTAAGTTTGTTCCCAATTAATCACATAGTAACCCAAAACAGCATGGGTGAACTTGAAATATGTGCCTTGATTCCACCCTATAGGTATGTATAATACACTGTTTTTTTGAGACTCATGGGTCAAAAATAAAACCAAAACTAAAAAAATAAAAAATAGAAAAAACTTTTTTCAAAAAAACCTTGCAACCCAAATCTTTTTTTTTCAATTTTATTTATTTTCTGTATGTGTATCAATGTACTGTCTGCATGCAGGTTTGTGCACCCGTGTCGTGCAATGCCGTGGAGGTCAGAAGGGGGTGTCGGATTCCCTGGAATTGGAGTTCCTGGAATGGTGTTTCAGATGGTTCTCGGCCACCATGTGGTGCTGGGGATCGAACCCGGGTCCTTGAAGAGCGTCGCGTTGCTCTTAACTCTAGGCCATCTCTCCCAGCCCCCGCAACCCAATCTTAAAACTAACTAGGAAAGAAAGATTTGTATGTTCCAACAGGCCAGAGTATCACCAACTTAAGGGCTGTGAGAAAGAAAATGCAGCTTTGCAGTGAGTAGGAGTTACCAGAAAGTGCCAGCAGAAGGATTGACTCCTCTGGGCATTGAAGGGAAGAAATGCCTTAGATTGCTGCAGACATCAGACCCCCTCTCTGATCCTACTGTAACAAACTATTTTTAATGAATCCTAACAAAGCTTATCAATCTAGGTGCGCCAAGGGTTTTAATACAAGAGACTTTCTTAACTCCCCCCCCCCATAGAATAAGGAGAGAAAAATTGATGATGATGAGGTCGGTTCCAGCTGTAGATTGGAGCAGCTGTTATAGAGGTATTCTCTGTAAAATCGGTAAAACTGCCTCTTCTTTAATGACTAATGGACATAGAACACTGTGAAAAGGATTATTCTCTATTCAGAACCAAATATTGCTAAAGTCTCTTAAGCTATGCACTTAAGCAAAATATATTAATACAGGAGCTCTGACATCAACAATGGTATTCTACCAAGGAGTGTTGGCCAGGGGATCCAAGCCCCCACAAAAAGGTAAGGGCTCCTTGCCTCCAACTGGGATATCTGCAGGAAGAGAGGCGATAAGGCCCTGCTGTTGAAGAACCTGATATAAACATGGGAAAGATGTATGGAGACCACACTTGCAAGTATACAGATGGTCTCTGGAATACCAGAGAGTGTTACCAAAGGCCACAACCAATAAAGCAAATATAGTCTTCCTTGAGTCAAGCAAAACTCCTCCGTCAGCACCAGCTACACCTCACCTGCCTGGAAATACTGCACAGCAGTGGCACCCATATGTCTGTATATCCCAAATCTAATTGGCTATTAGCTCTCTCCTTGGAGGAATAACCCACGGCTGATGCCACAAGCTTACATCCTCTAATGAATAGGAGATGTTATAAACCACACGAAGACCCTGTCATACTTAACAGAAAAAAAATGTAATTCATGGATTAACATACCATCCAAACATCTGTGTCTATACCAAAGTAACCTACCATAACAATTAGTACTGTTTAAATACCTATATATCTAATTTCATGTGCTTCATTAGTAGGATCGAAAGGCTATATATTATACTGTTTAAATACCTATATATCTATTTGCATGTGCTTCATTAGTAGGATCGAAAGGTTATGCCTGGACAAGCTGGCAGCCCATGAAAGAAAACAGCCATAATTGACTAGAAACCAAGACAACAGCTCCAGAGAAAGTAGACTATTTTGCTTCTCATCCACCTGTGCCCCTTTTCTACGCCTAGGGAACAATCTGCGGAAGAGGGGGCATGGTAGAATGTAAGGGTTGCAATTGGGGTGAATGATGAAACTACAACAATATAGACTGGACACTCATTTGATCAACTTGATTGAACATACAAGCCCCCCTGCTGGATGGTGGGACCCATGAGCTGTGTGGGTTTGGGCACAACTGTTTGCAAATTGGTTTTACGTGAAGGATGCTTGTACTCACAAATTATCACTTATTGTTAAAAAAAATGAAAACAAAACAAAACAAAACAAAAAAAACAGAGAAAGATGCAAAAAAGTTATGGCAGAATGCATGATCTGAGATGGGTAGGGGTGGGGTGGGGGAAGGGAAGGGAATATGGAGGCACATGCCTTCAATCCCAGCACTGGAGAGGCAGAGACAGGTGGATCTCTGTCAGTTCAGGCCACCTGAGGCTACAGGGAGACCCTGCCTCCAAAAGACAAAAACAAACAAACAACAAACAAAAAACCTGACCTAAACCAAATTGGGGAGGAAAGGGTTTATTTGGTGTACAGCTCAGTCCACCATCAAGAGAAGCCACACCAGGAACTCAAACAGGAACCTGGAGCTGTGGCTGCCTAGCAGCTTGCTCCTTTGGTCTGCTCATTAGACCACCTTCTTGGGGTGGTGTAACCTAAGCCCTCCCACTCAACAATCACTCAACAATCAAGAAAATGCCCCACTGACATGGCCACAGGCCGATCAATGAAGGAAATTCCTCAACTGAGGTTCCTTCCACCCAGGTGTGTCAAGTTCACAACTGAAGCTACCCAGAACACTGCCCATTCTCCATATAAGGAGACTGAGGCACAGAGAATGTAGCAACTTACCAATGGGCAGTAAACCAGGATGTCTGAGATTACAGGCACCCATCCTCAATGTCCATGTTTGATTGCACCTCATTCATTTCCCTGAACAGACACAGGAACATTCAGCAGCCTCCAGGCCCAGGAATGAGCTGTGAGCTTTGAAAGGTAAGTGTCATGCAACATACATAAAATAATAATAATAATAATAATAATAATAATAATAGCTAGCTTGTAAATTAACCCTCCCCAAGTGCTAGGTCCTGTGCTGATTGTTCTAAGTGAATAATTTAATCATGATATCATACCAGCTCCAGTGTGTTGAGGAGCCGAAGATTAAAGACATCAATTGCTAGAAGTCACATATCTTTGAGTGATGACTAAGCTATAGACAAGGCTGGAGCCCAGGCAGAGGGGCACAGGATCTGCTGCCCAGTACATGCTAGTCTGTGATAGTCATGCATCTCTATGGCACTGGGAAAGGCTGCATTCAGAGTGGATTGCCAGGATCTCTCAAATCCCTTCATCATCAACTTATCCTAGTAAGCATTAATAAAAATAGCATCAGTATCGGTAATAAAGGCTCCTCCTCCATTAGGGAGTAGAAAACTAGGAGCAGAGGCTACAAAGAAAGGCAGTATGTCAGGGAGCGGGAGTGAGCCAGAGCAGCTGGCCAACTGCCATGCTTTATATTGTCAGCTCTATAGGACCTAGGATTGTAGTAAGTGGTCAGTTCCATGGTGGGACATGCCATGGAGAAAGCATGCACATGGGGACGCACAGCCCAAGAACACATGGCAGAGAGCAATTCCAAGTACAAAATGGTCATTTTTTTCAAATGCAAAATGTTATTATATAGGCAGCACAATATCACCTCCAAGGGGCCCATCCCAGAGCTTTGTATCATTACATCATCCTAATTTGTGAGCGAAAACAGAGAGGTCCTTTGACCCTCACTTCTGCTTCTGGGACATGCTGGCTGGAATGTTAGCTCACACATACCTCAGATCAGACATGCCCACAAAGGATCACATTGGAGACAGATTTCTGGACATGTCTGTGAGGAATTTTATAGATTAGGCTAATTGAGAGGAAGACCCACCCTACTTGGTAGAATAAAAGCATAAAGCAAGCTAAACACAGCACTCACCTCCCTCTCTTCCTGACTGCAGATGCAGTGTGACCCACTGACTCATGCTCCTACCACTGTGACTTCCCAGCACTCTGGACCCTCAAACTGTGAGCCTAAATAAATGCTTCCTTCCTCAAGTTTCTTTTGTCCAATGTTTTGTTGCATCAAAGAACACAACTCATACAGCAAGCTAAGGTTGCTCTACCCTGCATGGTCATCCTCTGTGATGCTATGTCAAATGGATCTCAGGATGCTCTACATGGAAGAGGAGAGAAGGAAGGGAGTATAACTTTGCCTTGACTCCTACGTCCTATTGATCAAGAGCAACAAGACTCCAAGTTCCAAGGCAGCTGAATCTATAATGTCAACAGGGAGGTTGCGGAACCCAGAACAGTGAACATAGGCAAGAGGAGGTTGGCTTGGGCTTGCATGAAGTTGATCAAAATCCATAGAGCTAACCAGGGCCCAGTGAAAATTGAACCAAGCATGGAGCTCTTCCAAGAAGAGAATTCTGTCTAGCTGTCCAGGTCACACTGACTGGAGCAAGCTGGGGTCTGCCATCTAGAACTCATCAGTATGGAGGATAGTGGATCTAGAAAAAAAGGCAGGGAAAGCAAGCCTTCAACACAGTGAAGAGGCATTTGGGATTCACACTGGAATTCAGGCAGAGAGAAACCCATATGCCAGGCCACGAAGAAGAGACAACATGGGAAATGCACAGGATAATTCCACACCAAGCTCTACCAACCCTATAGAAGATTCCTAAAGTGAGATCCCCCTATGCATCAGATATTAGAAGTACAATTGTAAACATACTTAAAGAAGTACAGGATTATAAAGAGCAAACCAAAGAATTAAGAAAAGAGAATGAAGAACTCAAGAAGGACATCGAGAGAGAATGACAAACGCTGGAAGGAAGTGGAAACACTGAAAAAAAAATCCCATGTTGAAAAACATAAGGAAACCAACCAGCGAAGCAAAGAGCTACAGGAAGAGATTGAGAAGCTCCAAAAGGAAGTGGAAATACTAAAGAAATCAGAAGAGGAAATGAAAAAGGAAATCAAACACTCATCCAATCAAGAGGAAAGGAATGGAAAAAGTCTCAGAAGCAGAATGGAGGAAGCAGAACAAGAATATCAGACCTGGAAGATAGCACAGAACAAATAAAAACCTCAAGGAAAGATTATGAAAAATTTTAAAATACACAAAAGTGGAACAACCAGGAACTGTGGGACACTATGAAAAGATCAAACCTCTGCATCATAGGAATAGAGAAAGGAGAAGAATACCAAGAGAATGATCAGATCTTCAACAGAATAATAGATGAAATTTTCCCCAAACTAAAAAAAGACAAACCAATACAAATACAAGCACATAGAACTCCAAACAGACAAGATCAGAAAAGAAACTATCCATGCCATATCATAGTTAAAATGTTAGACGCCCAAAACAAAGACAAAATTCTTAAAGCCACAAGAGAAAAACAAGTGACCTATAAGGGCAAACCTATCAGAATTACAACTGACTTCTCAGTGCAAATTATGAAAGCAAAAAGAACATGGAGCAAAGCATTCCCAGTGTTAAAGGACTATAGATGCCAACCCAGGTTACTATACCCAGCAAAAATGTCAATTCTAGTTGAAGGAGAGAGAAAAATTTTAACATAAACAAGATGAAAGAATACATGTCCGGAAAACCAACCCTTCAGAGAATATTTGAAGCAATTCAAAGGACAGAAGAAAGGAGCAACCATCCCCAGGCACCTAGAAAGAGAAATCAATAAAAGCATAACTGCAGAAGTAGAAACCTAAACCAAAACTGCAAATGGATAATAAGGTGAAAGGAAGCAACACAAACCTATCAGTCATAACATTAAATATTAATGGACTAAACTCCCCAATCAAAAGACATAGACTGGGAGATTGGATTAGGAAACAGAACCCATCTATATGCTGTCTACAAGAAACGCATCTTAACTTCAAGGATAGGCACCACCTTAAAGTGAAAGGATGGAAAAAAATATTCCAAGCAAATGGTACCAAAAAGAAAGCACATGTTGCTATTTTAATATCAGACAAAATAGACTTCAAAGTAAAAGAAATCAGAAGAGACAAAGAAGGCCATTACATTTTTATCAAAGGAACAATTCACCAAGAAGATTTCACAATTATGAATATATATGCCCCAAATTCTGGTGCACCAAACTTTATAAAGACAATTCTCCAGGACCACAAGTCACAGACTAACCCCAGTACACTCATAGTGGGAGATTTCAATACCCCACTGAGTCCTTTGGATAGGTCAACAGGACAAAAAATAAACAGAGAGACATCTGAACTGAACGATATGATACACCAAATGGACCTCATAGACCTCTACCGAACATTCCATCCTAATACCAGAGAATACACTTTCTACTCAGCACCCCACGGAACATTCTCCAAAATCGACCACATCCTGGGACACAGAAGAAACCTCTACAAATACAAAAAGATTGAAATAATTTCATGCATCCTGTCAGACCACAGTGCAATGAAGCTCAACATCAACACCAGGACAAGCCCTCCTGCCTACAAGAACACATGGAGACTAAACAACACACTCTTGAATAATGAATGTGTCAAGGAAGACTTAAAGAAAGAAATAAAAACATTCCTGGAACTGAATGACAATGATAATACAACACAACAACACCTATGGGATACCTTAAAAGCAGTCCAAAGAGGTAAGTTTATAGCCCTGGGTGCCTACATTAGAAAAACAGAAAAAGCACAAGTGAATGATCTAACACTCCAGCTAAAAGCACTTGAGAGGCAACAACAGATGAATCCTAAACACGACAGGAAGAAATAACAAAAATCAGAGCAGAGATCAACGAAATAGAAACAAAGAAAACAATACAAAAAAAATCAATGAATCCAAAAGTTGGTTCTTTGAAAGAATAAACAAGATAGACAGACCTCTAGTCCAGTTAACCCAAAGAAAGAAGGAACAACTCCAAATCAATACAATCCATGATGAAAAGGGAAACATCACAACAGACAAGGAAAAGATCCAGAAAATCATATGGGAATACTTCAAAAACCTATACTCTACCGAGTTTGAAAACCTAGAAGAAATGGATGAATATCTGGAATCCCGGGAATCACCAAAGCTCAACCAAGAAGAGATCGACAGCTTAAACAGACCCATAATATATGAAGAAATTGAAGATGTAGTGAGAAACCTCCCAAGTAAAAAAAGCCCATGCCCAGACGGTTTCACAGCAGAATTCTATAAAACATTTCAAAAAGACTTACAACCATTATTACTCAAATTGTTTAGAAGGATACAAACAGAGGGAATTCTCCCAAATTCCTTCTATGAAGCCAGCATTACCAAAACTAGGCAAAGATATAACCAAAAAGGAGAACTATAGACCCATCTCACTAATGAACAAGATGCCAAAATTCTAAACAGGATACCGGCAAATCGCATACAGGCTCACATCAAGAAGATCATCCATCATGACCAAGTTGGATTCATACCAGAGATGCAGGGATTATTCATCATACAAATATCAATAAATATCATCAAGAGTATAAATGGACTGAAAGACAAAAATCACCCATCATCTCAATTGATGAGGAAAAAAGACTTTGACAAAATCCAGCATCCCTTCATGCTTAAAGTCCTAGAGGGAATTGGATTGAAGGGATCATTCCTCAATGTAAGCAAAGCCATACACAGGAAACCCACAGCCAATATCATCCTAAATGGGGAAATGACAGAAGCATTCCCTTAAAGGTGGGAACTCAGCAAGGCTGCCCCCTGTCACCACTCCTCTTCAATATAGTGCTTGAAACACTTACTAGGGCAATAAGGCAAGAAAAGGAAATTAAAGAAGTACTAATTGGAAAAGAGGAAGTCAAGCTATCCCTTTTTGCTGATGATATGATTGTTTACTAAAGGGATGCTAAAACCTCCACCAGAAAACTCCTAGAAACCATTAAGAGCTTCAGTAAAGTTGCAGGATCCAAAATTAACCTAGAAAAATCAATAGCCTTTATTTACACCAACAACAAGCAACTGAAGAAGGAATTCAATGAGACCTTCCCACTCACAATAGCCTCAAAAACAATAAAACACCTAGGAACAAACCTAACCAAAGATACCAAAGATCTCTATAACAAAAATTTTAAACCCTTGAAGAAAGAAAATTGAAAAAGACATCAGAAGATGGAAAAACCTCCCATACTCATGGATTGGGAAAATTAATATAGTAAAAATGTCCATTCTACCCAAACTCTTGTATAGATTTAATGCAATCCCAATCAAAATCCCCAAGAGTTTCTTCACAGGCTTGGGGAAAAAGTCCTTAATTTCATTTGGAAAAACAAAAGACTCCAAATAGCCAAAACAACCCTGAGTGAAAAGAGCAATGGGGGGGGGGGGGGGTTTTACCAGACTTCAAACTATACTACAAGGCTATAGTCATAAAAATAGGTTGGTACTGGCACAAAAACAGACCTGTTGACCAATGGTTCAAACCTGAAGATCCAAACTTAAGCACCTACAATTTCAGTCATCTCATATTTGGCAAGGGGGCCAAGAAGACACAATGGAGGAAAGACAGCATCTTCAGCAAGTGGTGTTGGCAAAACTGGATCACCACTTGTAGAAGAATGAAATTAAACCCCTACCTCTTGCCCTGTACAAAAGTCAACTCCAGATGGATCAAAGACCTCAATGTGAAACCCCAAACTCTGAAGATGATAGAAGAAAAAGTTGGCAGCAGACTACAAGATATAGGCATAGGAAAAGACTGCCTAAATCAGACAGCAGCTGCACAAGAATTAAGGTCGACAATTGACACATGGGACCTCATTAAACTCAAAAGCTTCTGTACAGTCAAAGAAACAATCGAGCAAGTGAAGAGAAAACCCACAGAATGGGAGGAAACCTTCACACAGATACATCTGACAAAGCATTGATTTCCAGAATATATAAACTACACAAAAAAAAAAAAAGAAAGAAAACAAATGACCCACTCAATAGATGGAGCAAAGACCTGAACAGAGACTTCACAAATGAGGAATTAGAGATAGCTGAGAAACACCTTAAGAAGTGTTCAATGTTGCTGATAATTAAGGAAATGCAAATCAAAACCACTTTAAGATATCATCTTACTCCAATAAGACTGGCTAGGATCAAGAGAACAAAAGATACTAAGTGCTGGAGAAGTTGTGGGGAAAGGGGAACACTCATCCACTGCTGGTGGGAATGTAAACTCACATAGCCACTATGGAAAGCAGTGTGGAGAACCCTTGGAAGACTTGGAATGAACTTACCACCCGACCCAGCCATACCACTCCTGGGCATGTACCCTCAAGACTCACCGCACCACAGAGATACATGCATGGCCATGTTTATTGCAGCTCTCTTCACAATAGCAAGGAGCTGGAACCAACCCAGATGCCCCTCAACTGACGAGTGGATAGAAAAAATGTGGTACATCTACACAATGGAGTTCTATGCAGCGGTAAAGAAAGATGACATCATGAGCTTTGCAGGTAATGTCCGGAGCTAGAAGATATCATACTGAGTGAACTAACACAGTCCCAGAAAAACAAACAACTAATGGTATCACTCATCTGTGGATGCTAGCACCAATTACCTAATTGTATGGCAAACTGAGCAACGTCAATGTGATCTGAAAACAACTGTGCTCTTATATTGTGAATCACTTAAAATATAATAAATAAAATTTTAAAAAGGCCAGGAATGCAGCAGGTCGGGTGAGGCTCTGAGCCACTGCAATAGCTTGTGATGGGTTGAATACGGGGGAGAAGCTAGAAATGGGAGGGAGCAGAATGTGTGGGATTTGGAGAAAATTGTTTCTGTCTTGGAGTGCGTGGGTAATTTGCAGAGCCTAGTAACGGGACAGCAATCTCAAGGTTAGGGGGATCTCATAGGAATAATGCACTCTAGGAAGTGAGGGCAGAGACTGCCAAGTTAGGGCAAGAAGGCCTTGGGGATGTCATTGGACACCATCTGGGGACCCAAATGCCAAGTAAACCAGGTCTCCATTGGCTGTTATGGGTATCTCTGTATGCAGAAGACAATGAAGGCCGTAGCTGCCTGTAATAGACAAAAAGAATGCCACCATTTGTGCCTAAAATTAGACTATCCTTACAGGAAGACTGTTTTTCATACCTGAGTCCTTATTATCCAGATGGGCAAGGTTCTCCCATCTGCCACCCCCTCACCACCACCAACTGTGTAGCAGGCAGCAACAATCTTATCTTCCTCTATAAGGACTTGATCACATGATACGTGTTCTTCCATTTCTCAGAGCCAGGTGGGATTTTATTCTTGAAGGGTTGGGCTTCATTCCTCACTCCCCTCTTAATCCTCACATCTCTCCCCTTGATGGGACGTCATCATGAATAGAATTTCAAAGGTCCCTCTGTAGCCACTGAGGTTCTCCTTTCAGCTTCACCTTCCCACATGCATCATATCTGAGCTTTAAAATATCCCATCATAGGAGCTGGAGAGACGGCTCAGTGGCTAAAAGCACCGGCTCCTCTTGCAGGGGACCTGGGTTTGGTTCTCAGTACCCACATCACAGCTAACAACCACCTGTAACTTTAGTGCCAGATCATCCGATGCCCTCTTCTGGCCTGCAGAGACACTTCACAACATGGGTACACTTACATACATGCAGGCAATATTTCATCTCCACAAAATAAAAATAATAAATAAAATATTTTAGAATAAAATAAATACTCCACCATGGTATTCCTTGCCACAGGTCCACAAGTATGCCAAGCTCTAAGTATGGCAAGTGGAAGTATCGTGTAACTCCTTTGATGAGAAACTTTCTCTGACCTCATGTCAGGTTGTTTAAAGGGTCTTCACCCCACCTGGTATATCTGGGTGCACGTTAAAGCTCAGACTCTATTGTGGCGTCACGTAATATCCTGCACGTATGCCATATTCCTTCCCAGAGCCCACCATGATGAAAATTCTGCAACACATGTGACCATAAGGATTTTTGTCCCAAAGATTGTTGACCTTCATATCTTTCCTTTATAGATTGCAAAGGGAGCTTGTAAAATAAGTAAAACTAAGCAGAAAAAGAAAGGTATCAAAGCCCCTTCCCGCATGTAGGATCTTCCCAGGCTGTTCTGTCTGTAATTTTCTCCACGTGGAGCACCTTTTCCACATCACAGATCCCCCGAGACTCACCCAAGTTTCATGAATGGGAGCAAGAGCTCTGAGGTTCAATAAAACCACAGCCTTCAAATTCAGGATCAGGACTTCCTCAGTCCCAAAAGGTCACAGTGTCGTGCTACCTCCCTCTGTATAATTTTATCATTGAGATCTAGGTTCTGTTCATCAGCCTTCCTATTATGAGGCCCAGTGGAGACCACCAGAGTGATGTCAACTGACAACAACCTTGTGGTGCCCAAGACGTAGCCATTCGAGAAGACTAGAGCCTCTACCAGGGCCATACTCCACCTTGTCTGATGGCTTCTCTAATGTCTCACGATCCCCCAAAATCTGGAGCTTGCAGACCTCAAACCCTTCCAGGATCTCAAGTCGCTCTTGGCGCATGCTTGCTGGTCTCTCTTCTCTCTCACTCCAGTGGCCGATCAGCACCAATCACCACAGAGGCCAGGTGATTCTCATTGGTCAGCCTCTGCCTTCTCTCCCTCTGCTCTTTGCTATCCATCTTTAGCTACTTCAAAGAGCAACACCGCAAAGACACCTGGGAAGGACGCAGACCCTCAGTCCTTGTGTCTGGACATCTCAGCTGTCCTTTCTAGAGCCAGCCTGTGCCACCAGGCCAGTTTCCCTAGCTAATACCCTACTTGCTTGGGCTCAGCTACCTCTCCCTGCTGGAAAAGGCTGTGCTGCCAAGACTCCAACAAGCGTACTTACTAAAGCCACCAGAGCACAGATAAGCACTTTCCTTCCCAGAAATCGCCATTAACCATGTTCAGCCAACGCATAAATTCAGAATAGAAAGAGACCTAATGCCAGCAGGAGCACCGCCACCATCAGCAGCTGTTGGGTACACTTAGCTCCCTCCGTTCACCCATCTATTCATATTTAACAAATATTTATTGACCAAGAGCTGTATGCCAGATGCTGGACAAGCCCAGTAAGCAAGAGGGACAGGTTCTGTCTTCATCACACATAGAATCTAGTAGGACTTTAAATAGTCACACGAGGACCTGCACAGCAGTTACATGAGTGGTGTCTGCTGGAGAAAGCACAGCCCCGGTGCATGTGACACAGGCAGACATCTCATCAGTCCTCTATTTTTCTCAAATGACATAACAAGATTTCAATCAAACTACCCCTGATTCGCAAATTCTTTGGCATTATTTCTGATCGTCCTTAATATCGGTATAAGGCATAATTTTATGACTCAAATAAAAACAGGCCACAAACTACAACCTTCTGGATTGCTGCCATCAGCTCTGAATAGCTCTGAGCTCCTTGAGAAAAAGAAAAGAAAAGAAAAGAAAATTTCTCTGGCTAGATAAATGCCAAGCATTGTTTGACAACTGCTGTTTGAATTACTGAAGCGAGGAGAGGGGCTGGAAGGCTAGAGTCGGGGCCTCTGGGATTTCACAGGTTGGAGACCCCATACATTTTCTAATCTGAATAGGTTAAGCTTCAGACGTGCCTAATGCAACATGGTTTTTAAGTGGCTGCAAGCTTCCTGAAAAGAAGGAAATGTATTTTTCATCGGCTGTGGTGGAACTGCATAGCACAGCTGAGAGAGCCTAAACTTCCTATCCATACTCTCCCAGACCCAACCACTTGCTTATGGCAAATGTTACTGCTCTAGTTTGCTTCCTACTGCTGTGAGAAAAAAAAAAAAGACAACTTGGGTAGGAGAGTGTTTGTTTTGGCTTACCCATAATGACCACGGTTCATCAAGGGGATTCAAGGCAGGAAGGAAGCTGGAGGCAGCAACTAAAACATGGACCATGAAGGAACATGGCTTATTGGTTTGTTCCTCTACACTGTGCTCAAACCCAGGACCGCCTGTCCAGGGCTGGCACCACCCACATTGGGCTGGGCCCTCCCACAGCACTCAACAATCAAGAAAATGCCTCACAAATATGCCCATAGGCCAATCTGATAGAGGAAATTCCCCAAGTGAGGTTCCCTCTTCCCAGGCACATCAAGTTGACAACTAAACCCAACCTTGACAATTACCACAGGCCCTCTCCTCTCCTCCTCTCTCAGTCTCTGATTGCCAAGGCCAAGTGCCCAAACCTCACATCAGACACCCTCACTGTACAGCCTCTCTTCTTTCATCCCTAAGGGCTCCAATTCTGATCCCTCTGAGAGACCCCTCCAGGTAGGGGACAGGGAAGCATCTAACCCATATAAACTAATTTGAGAGGCTGGCAAGACAAAGCTATTTGCTCTTTGGGAGCAGTTTTGTTTGGGGAGGGTGGGGTTTGTACCTTTTCATCCATTTAAAAAAATCATTAAGCTGCCCCCTCTTCTGCAATGGTCCCTGAGCCCTGGGTGGGTGAAGTTTAACAAGGAGTCCTGTTCAATGAACTCTTACTCTCTGTGCTTTGGCCATTTGTAATTTTTTGTGTTCCTCGTCCTGGGTTGCAAGAGGAAGCCTCATTAGTGAGAACTGAGAGACTCGTTAGTGTCCTCTTTACCCCTTGGTCTATGTTCTGTGAGCCTTAGGTGTAGAGGTTGTATTGTAGAGTGCCACTGAGGCTTGGATGACAGGGAGGAGAGGCACAACCATAGGATAATGGAGTCCTACAAGCTCCTGAGACCATGCTTACACGAACCTACAGCAATGGTGTCAGCGTGCACAAGACTCATGCAAACTCAAGCAGACAAAACCCCGGCACAGAACTGTGGAAAAAGGGAAATAAGCCCCAATCCAGTCAAAGAATTATTGGCAGCTGATTGCTGCTGGGTGAGGAAGAGCTGATCTTAAAGAGAAAGACTCTACATAGGCTGTCTAGACCCAGTGGATGAATTTGCACTGAGGAACATCTGGAGACACTAACTGACACAATAGTCCTTAACACAAATGATAGAATGCATGAATTCTGGGGGGTGGGAAGTTATAGGATGCAGGAATGAAACTTTGTCTGGCTCGAGGCAAGGACCTGTAAAACCTGTCCCAGGGAACCTCCGAGAGTTATCTGATCGCTCTATATCTATAGCTCCATAAGGTTGGGATATTGCAGTGTTTTTCCCTGCCTCGCCTATCTCTGCAAAGTTCCAGAACCTGATGGCCCTTTCCCTTGAGGTATTGAGTAAAATGTCACACCCCTAGTTTACTGGTTGCACAAACTCTGTAGCTCCCTGATAGGAACCAAGGTGGCACACCACACCCTTCCCTTCTGCCTGCCCCTCACTTCCTGGCCCAGAGCACAGTAGCCTTTAGTATATAAACACATTGCTGGCATGAATAAAATTGAGTCTATCTCCTGGACTTTCTCTGAGTCCATTTCTCATTTCCTGTTGGGTAACTTTCTGCAGTTCCCTCTCCTCTCCTTGCCAGAGCTAAGCCTAGAGACTGTCAGCCTGCAGGCAGGAGACAGCCTTGAAGTTTGCAGCATAGTGAAGCTGCCAGCCTGGTTCTAGGAGGGAAGAACATCATGTGGATTGCAGCCACGCATGACTAAAGGACCAACAGACGATAGAATCAACCGACAATAGGAGGGAGCCATTGGGGAAGGGGCCGTAATGATGATTAACATGGATTGATATGTTCTGTTTGAAATACACAAAAATTCAATAACAAATTTACCAAAATAATTTCAATTGATAAAAAAAATTATTACCCAAGCCTGCTGGTTTAATCCCAGCACTTGGGAGGCAGAGGCAGGCAGATATCTGTGAAATCAAGGCCAGCCTAGTCTATATAGTGAATCCCAGACCAGCTAGGGCTACAGGGAGAACCTGTCTCAAAATAAAATATTTAAATAAAATAAAAATGTTTAGACAAGCATGGTGACTCATGCCTGTAATCCCAGTGCTTGGAAGGCTGACCCAGAGAACTGTGGCAAATTCAAGACCAACTGGGACTACATAGCAAAGTCCAGGTAAACCTGGTTGCAGAAGCAGACCATGCAAAAATAAGTCAATGCAAATAAATAGATATCAGACAGCTGTGTGGGTTTATAATTCTGTTGTATTCCATTGAGCTATCTGTCTGAGCCAGTACCTATCCTGTTATCACTGTGATTCTGTAGAATAATTCTGTATTATTATAATCAACTGTGTTGTTGCCTCAGGATTGCTTTGGCTATCTGAGATCCTCTGTCCCTCTGTGTGAAATTTGAAATTGTTTTTCATATGTCTGTGGTGGCATCAGAATTTTAATAGGGATGGCCTTAAATCTATAGACTGGCATTGATACTAGAGCCACCTTCACAATTTAATTATTCTAATCCATGAACATGGGAGGTCTTTCCATCTTCTAGTGTCTTCTTCAATTTCTTTCTTCCGCATTTTTAAAGTATTCATTACACAGGTCTTTCACTTCCGTAGTTAGGTTTATTCCAAGGTATTTTATTTTAATTGAGGCTATTGTGAGTGGGCTCATCTTCCTGATTTCTTTCTCGGCACATTTGTCAATGATACATGGTAAGGCTACTGATCTTTCTAAGCTAATTTTATATCCTGCCACTTAACTGAAAGTATTTGTCAATTCTAAGAATTTTCTTGTGGAGTCTTTAGGTTTCTTATGAGTAGAATCATATGATCTGAAAAGAAATATACTTTGACTTCTTCTTTTGCTATTTGTATCCCTTTTATTTCTTTTTCTTGCTCACTGCCCTCACAATGACTTCAAGTCTATACTGAATAAGAATGGAGAAAGTGGATATCCTTGTGATATTTCTGATTTAAATTGAAATGCTTTGAGTTTCCCTTCATTTTGGTAAATCTCTGCCCATGCAGACCCTTTATTATGTTGACGTGCTCATTCTACTCCTAGTATCTTCAGTGTTTTTGTCATAAAGAAGTGCTGGTTTCCCCTACAGTAAGATGATTGTATGATTTCTGGCCTTGAGTCCACTTTTGTATCATATAAAATGTATTGATGTGTGTATGTTGAGCCATCATTGCATCTCTAACGTGAAGACAACTTGATCATGATGAATGATCTTTTCCATGTGTCCTTAAATTTTGTTTGTATGTATTTTATTGAGAATTTTGCATCTAAGTTTACGAGGGAGATTGGTCTGTAACTTTTGTGTATATAAGTCTTTGTCCGGTTTGGGTATCAAGGTAATATTGGCTTCATAAAGAATTTTATAATATTCCTTCTTTTTTATTTTATGGAATAGTTTGAGATGCACTGGTATAGTTCTTTAAAAGTCTGGAAGAGCCAGGTGTGGCAGTGCATGCCTTTAATCCCAGCACTTGGGAGGCAGAAGTGGGCAGATCTCTGTGAGCTCAAGGCCAGCCTGCTCTACATAGGTCTTCCAGGCCAGCTGAGACTAAAGGGAGACCTTGTCTCAGAAAGACCAAAAAAAATTTTAAGTCTGAAAGAATTCACCAGTGAATCAATCTGAGTCTGTGTTTCAAATGAGATATTTTTATTACTACTTCAATCTTGTTGCTTGTTATAGATCTATTTTAATTATTTAGCTCATCTTGGTTTAATTTTATATCATTTATGTCTAGCTATTCAGACATTTCTAGACTTTCAATTTAATGAAATGAAAATTTTTAAATGACACCCTAATAATTTTCTGAATTCCATTGGTAACTATTTTAATGTCTCCTTTTTCATCTCTAATTTTGTTAATTTGGGTCTTTTCTTCCTTTTAGTTAGATTGGCTAAGAACATGTCAGGTTTGTTTATCTTTTTTTTTTCACATAAATTTATTTATTTATTTTTAACAAATCTAGACCCATGTTCCCGCTCATTCCCCCACCCCACCAGAGCTCGTGCATTCTGCCAAGCATGCTTTCTATCTCTTAGTCTTTCTCAATATTTTCCATGGGGAAGTTGACTGTTTTGAGCAGAAGTTCACTGTTTCAGTCAGTTCTTTGATGCAGTATTTTCTGTTGTTGTTGTTGTTTCCAAATGCATTATGCCCAACTGGTTTGTACAAAACTCAGGGGAGCCCTAACAAGAAATACTTACACTGGGTATTGCTCACCAGATGAGGATCTCCATCAGCGTTTGTTTTTTCTGGGACTTGTTATCTTCACTCAGCAGGATGTCCTCTACTCCAGCCATTTTTCCTGCAAAGCTCAGATGTCGTCTTTCTTTACTGCTGCATAGAATTCATGGTTAGATGTACCACATGTTTCTCTATCCACTCGTCGTTTGAGGGGCATGTAGATGGTTCCAGCTCCTTGCTATTGTGGAAGAGCTGCAATACATGGCCCGGGCATGTATCTCTGTGTGGCTGTAAGTCTTGAGGGTACAGCCCAGGAGTGTATGTGCTGGGTCGGGTGGCAAGTTCATTCCAAGTCTTTCCAAGGGTTCTCCACACTGCTTTCATAGTGGCTGTACAGTTTGACTTCCCACCAGCAGTGGATGAGTGGTTCCCCTTTCCGTCACAACCTCTCTAGCACTTGGTATCATTTGTTTTCTTGATCCAACCAGTCTTATTGGAGTGAGGTGAATATCTTAAAGTGGGTTTTCAATTTGCATGTTCATTAATGATGTAGTGAATGTGTGGAGGCATTCTTAGGTGTTTCTCAGACATCTCTGAATTCCACACTTGTAAGTCCTGTTCAGTTTATCTTTGCTCCACTATATGTGGCGGTCATTTGTTTTCTTTTTTCTTGTTTTTTGAGTAGTTTATATATTTGGAAATCAATTTTTGTCAATGTATCTGCAGTGAAGTTTTTTTTTCTCCATTCTGTGGGATTTCTCTTCACTTCCTTGATTGTTTCTTCTTGGAATGTACAGAAGCTTTTGAGTTTGATGAGGTCCCATTGGTCAATTGTCGACCTTAATTCTTGTGCAGCTGCTGTCTGATTTAGGAAGTCTTTTCCTACGCCTCATGTCTTGTAGCGGGCTGCCAACTGTTTTCTTCATACCTTTCAGAGTTTGGGTTTCACGGTTGAGGTCTTTAATCCATCTGGAGTTGACTTTTGTACAGGGTGAGAGGTAGGGTTTAATTTCATTCTTCTACAAGTGGTGATCCAGTTTTGCCAACACCACTTGCTGAAGATGCTGTCTTCTCCATTATGGTTTTCTTTGGCCCACTTGTCAAATATGAGATGACTGAAATTGTTATGTGCTCAGATTTGGATCTTCGGTTTTGGTCCATTGGTCAACAGGTCTTGTTTTTTTGTGCAAGTACCAGCTGTGTGTTTATGATTAAGCCCTGTAGTATAGTTTTAAAATCTGGTATAAGAGATCCCTCCTTGTATCTTTAACCTCGGTATTCTTTATCGCTTTGGGATCTTTTTTTCCACTGATTTCCTTTTTTTTTTTCCACCCTGTTGAAAGAACCTCTTTTGGTTTTGCATTGTTTTGTCCATTAAATCTACGAGTTTTGGTCCATGGCCATATTTTTACAATGTTAATTTTTCCCAATCCCTTCAGCATGAGTTTTCCATCTTCTGAGGCCTTTCTTCAATTTCTTTCGTTAAGGGTTTAAATTTTTGTTGTAAGGTCTTGGTATCTTTTGGTTAGGTTTGTTCCTAGGTATCTTATTTTTTTGAGGCCTATTGTGAGTGGGAAGGTCTCTTTGATTAGTTTCTCCAGTTGCTTGTTGTTGGGGTTAAAGAAAGGCCATTGATTTCTAAGGTAATTTTGTTTTTATCTCCTGCCACTTTGCTGAAGCTGTTAATCGTTTCTAGGAGTTTTCTGTGGAGTTTTTTTGCATCCCATTAGTAAACATCATATCATCAGCAAAAAGGGATAGTTTGACTTCCTCTTTTCCAATTTGTACTCCTTTAATTCCTTTTCTTGCTTATTGCCCTAGCTAGTGTTTCAAGCACTATGTTGAAGAGGAGTGGTGATAGGGGGCAGCCTTGCGAGTTCCTACCTTTAAAGGGAATGTTTCGTGTCATTTCCCATTTAGGATGATATTGGCTGTGGGTTTCCTGTATATGGCTTTGATTCATGAGGAATGATCCCTCCATCCAATTCCTTCTAGGACTTTAAGCAGAAGGATGCTGCGATTGTCAAAGGCTTTTTCTGCATCAATTGAGATGATGGTGTGGTTTTTTTGTCTTTGATTCCGTTTAATTCATGTGCTTTGATGATTTTATTGATTTTTTAGATGTTAACCATCCCTGCATCTCTGGTATGAATCCAACTTGGTCCATGATGGATGATCTTTTTGATGTGGGTTGTATGCGATTTGCCAGTATCATTTAAGATTTTGGATATCTGTGTTCATAGATGGAGATGGGTCTATAATTCTCCTTTTTAGTTGAACTTTCCTGGTTTGGTAATTAGAGTATATGTGGCTTCCGTAGAAGGAATTTGGGAGATCCCTCTGATTGTATCACTTCTAAACAGTTTCAGAAATAATGGTTTATGTAGGTCTTTTTGAAAATGTTTTATAGAATTCTGCTGTGAAACCGTCTGGGACTGGGCTTTTTTTAGTTGGGGTTCTTACTACATCCTCTATTCTTCATATGTTATGGGTCTGTTTAAGCTGTTGGCTCCTCTGGGCAAGATGGTGATCCCGAGGATTTCAGATATTCATCCCTTTCTTCTAGATTTTCAAACTTTGGTAAATATAGGTTTTTGTAATATTCCCATATAATTTTTGATCTTTTCCTTGTCCGTTGTGATATTTCCCTTTTCATATGGATTGTATTGATTTGGAGTTGTTCCTTCTTTTTTGTTAACTGGGCTGAGGTCTGTCTATCTTGTTTACTTCTTTCAAAAACAAACTTTGCCTTCATTGATTTTTTTTGTATTGTTTTCTTTGTTTCTATTTCACTTGATTTCTGCTCTGATTTTTGTTATTTCTTCCTGTCTGTTGCGTTTTGGGTTCATCTGTTGTTGCCTTCAAGTGCTTTTAGTTGAGTGTTAGATCATTCACTTGTGCTTTTTCTGTTTTTCTAACTGTAGGCACCCAGGGTATAAAAATTTCCCTCTAAGGACTGCTTTTAAGGTATCCCATAGTTTTGTTGTGTTGTATTGTCATTGTCATTCGTTCCAAGGAATGTTTTTATTTCTTTCTTTATCTCTTCCTTGACCATATTATTATTCAAGAGTGTGTTGTTTAGTCTCCATGTGTTCTTGTAGGCCAGGAGGGCTTGTCCTGGTGTTGATTGTGGCTTTCATTGCAGTGTCGTCTGACAGAATGCATGAAATTATTTTCAATCTTTTTGTATTGTAGAGATTTTCTTCTGTGTCCCAGGATGTGGTCGATTTTTAGAGAATGTTCCATGGGGTGCTGAGTAGAAAGTGTATTCTCTGGTATTAGGTGGAAGTTCGAGTAGAGGTTCTATGAGGTCCATTTCGGTGTATCATATCGTTCAGTTCAGATGTCTCTCTGTTTATTTTTTGTCCTGTTGACCTATCCACAAGGACTCAGTGGGGTATTGAAGTCCCACTATGAGTGTGCTGGGGTTCAGTCTGTGACTTGTGTCCTGGAAATTGTCTTATAAAGTTTGGTGCACCAGAATTTGGGGCAATATTTCATAATTGTGAAATCTTCTTGGTGGCGATTGTTCCTTTGATGAAAATGTAATGGCCTTCTTTGTCTCTTTGATTTCTTTTACTTTGAATCTATTTTATCCAATATAAATAAGCAACACCTGCTTTCTTTTTTGGTACCATTTGCTTGTGGAATATTTTTTTTCCATCCTTCACTTTAAGGTGGTGCTGTCCTTGAATGGTAAGATGTGTTTCTTGTAGACAGCATATCGATGGATTCTGTTTCCTAATCCAGTCTCCCAGTCTTGTCTTTTGATTGGGGAATTTAGTCCATTAATATTTAAGGTTAGACTAGATAGGTTTGTGTTGCTTCTTTTGCCTTATTTCCATCTGTTGGTCATTTATTTAGGTTTCTACTTCTGCATATATGCTTTTATTGATTTCTCCTTCTAGGTGCCTGGGGTTGGTTGCTCCTTTCTTTGTTCTTTGAATTGCTTCAAGTATTCTCTGAAGGGTTTGGTTTTATCCGACATGTATCTTTCACCTTGTTTATTCATGGAAGATTTTTCTCTCTCCCTATCCCTATGATTGACATTTTTGCTGGGTTTAGTAACCTGGGCTGGCATCCTTGTCCTCAACACTGGGAATGCTTTGCTCCGGTTCTTCTTGCTTTCATAAATTGCACTGAGAAGTCAGTTTAATTCTGATAGGTTTCCCCTTTAAGGTCACTGTTGTTTTTCTCCTGTCACTTTAAGAATTATTTTGTCTTTGTTTGGTGTCTAGCATTTTAAACTATGATGTGGCGTGAAGAGATTTCTTTTCTGATCTTGTCTGTTTGGAGTCTGTGTGCTTTCTTGTATTGGTATTGGTTTGTCCTTTTTTGTATTGGTGGAAAAGTTCTTTCATCACTTATTCTGTTGAAGATCTGATCTTCTTTATCTTGGATTTCTTCTCCTTTCCTCTATTCACTATTGATGGATGGTTTGATCTTTTCATAGTGTCCCACAAAGCTCCTGGTTGTTCCCTTTTGGTGATTTTAAAATTCTCATAACATTTCCCTTGAGGTTTTTATTGTTCTGTGTTATCTCCAGGTCTGTTCTTTGTTCTGCTTCCTCCTTCTGCTTCTGAGAGCTTTTTTCATTCCTTTCCTTCTTGATATGGATGAGTCGTTTTGATTTCTTTTTTCATTTCCTCTTCTGATTTCTTTAGTAGTTTTCATTTCTTTTTGGAGCCTTACTCAGATCTCTTCTTTGTAGCCTTTTGTTCGCTGGTTGGTTTCTCTTTATGCTTTTTCAGCATGGGATTTATTTCAGTGTTTTCTACTTCCTTCCGCGGGTTGTCATTCCTCTCGTCCTCTTGCAGGTCTTCATTCTCTTTTTCTTAGCTCTTTGGTTGTTTTATAATCTTGATCTTCTTTAAGATATGTTACCAATTGTACTTTAGGATGTCTGTGCCTGTGATCCCGGGGGATCCCTCCTGAGGAAGTCTTCTATAGGGTTGTAACTCTTGGTGTGGAATTATCTGCCTTTCACCATGTTGGTCTCTTCTTCTTTTCCTCGCATAGGGTTCCTCTGCCTGATTCCAGTTGTGAGCCTCCCTAATGGCCTCTTCTACTGTGTTTAAGGCGTGCTTTGCTTGCCTTCCTTCAGATCCTTCTTCGTAAAATCTCAGGTTGGCGGGGTAGGTAGGGGGGCCTCCTTCATCCCGCTAGGGCTCAGGAGATCTCAGATTTCAAGAGTCACACAAGCGTGTCTTTAATAACGGCTGGGAGGGGAGGATAACTCCGCCCCCACAGCCACTAGATCTAATCAAGCCAAAGACCACACCTTTAATCCCAGCTGGGAGGATAACTCCAACCTCACAGCCACAAAGGCCAATCAAACCAAAGACAGCAGGACCAAAGGATCAACAATCAGCTCGCCAAGACACCCAGTTCCTACCTGTCTCCCCCTCTTCCTGCCGCTGGGCTCAGGAGATCTCAAATCCAGGTTTGTTTATCTTTTAAAAAAAAACTCTTTCATTTACTCCTTTATTGTTTTTTAATCCCATTTTATTAATGTATGGCTTGATCTTAAGTTATTTCTTTCTATCTACTAATTTGGAATTTTACTTGTTAATTTTCAAGGCCTTGAGGTACATCATTAAGTTATTTGCAATCACTCTAATTTTTTTTTGACCTTTCAAGACAGGGTCTCCCTGTAGCCCCAGCTGTCTGTAGACCAGGCTAGCCTTGAACTCACAAAGATCCACCTGCCTCTGCCTTCCAAGTGCTAGGTTTAAAGGCATGCACCACCACACCTGGCTACTCTGATTTATTTATACACTTGTAGCTATAAATCTCCCTCTGAGGACTGTCTTCATTGTACCCTGAAGGTATGTTGTGCTATTTTCATTCAATTCTAGGCCTTTTTGTTCTCCTTGATTTCTTCAACAGCTCATTTGTCATTTAATAGTAGGATGTTTATTCTTCCTGGACTTGTGTATTTTCTCTAGATTCTCTTGCTGTTGATTTTATTCCATTGTAGTCAGAAAACTGTAGATTCTCTTGCTGTTGATTTTATTCCATTGTAGTCATTTTTCTTATATTTATTAGTATTTGCTTTGTGTTCTATTATATGATTTATTTTAGAAAAAGTTCCATGGGCTGCTGAGAAGAATGTGCATCCTTCAGTGTTCGAATGAAATGTCTGATAGGTCCATTTGATCTAGGGTGTTATTTACCTCAGATGTTTCTCTACTCTTTTTCCAGGCTGACATGTCTGTCGGTATTGAGGGCACCTGCATTTGGAACTAAACTATGAATTTACATCTAAAAGTATTTTTATGAATTTAGGTATACCCATGTTCTTGAATTATTCTTTAATCAGTATGAAGTTGCCCTCTTTATGGCTTCTTTTATCTCTCTAAGTGTCTTTTGTCAGATATTAGAACAGCAACATCCACTTGTTTCCTAGTTCTGTTGCTTTGAATGGCCTTTTTATCTTTTTACCCTTGATTACATCTGTCTTTGATGGTAAATTGCATTTCCTAGAGGAAACGAATACATGGATTTTTTAATCCAGTCTTCTAGCCTATGTCTTTATTTTATAATGCTTTTATTGATGTTTTGTGTATTTCAGACATCATTTCTCAGTTCAATTTAGACATATTCCCCTTTCCCATCCCCCCCACCTGACCCCAGATCAGGCATTCTGCTGTAACTGTCCTGCATCTTTCTCTCAGTCTTTTTTTATGCTTAGGAATTCACATTTTCCTCCTTTAATTTTATATTACTCTAAAATATGAATACACACTTTCCACTCATATACAGTAATTACAGAGTCTGAGAGTAAGTGGTGGATCAATTCTAGAGCCCATTAAGAGATTTACATTATAATAACATAGTTGCTTTCAGATAAACGGAAATATAACAATAATATTGCTCAGCTTGCCTTTCACCTGGGGGTTTGGTGTTAGCATCCACAAATGAGGGAGACCATTCACTGCTTGTTTTTCTGGGACTGTGTTACTTCACTTAGCATAATGGCTTCAAGTTCCATCCATTTACCTGCAAAGTTCATGATGTCGTCCTTCTTTACCAGTGAGTAGTACTCCATTGCGTAGATGTACCACTTTTTTATCATCCTCTTAAATTCATAAGGAAAAACAAAAGACCCCCAATAGCTAAAGCAACCCTGAGTGAAAAATGCAATACATGGGGGGATTGCTCTACCAGATTTCAAGCTATATTACAGGGCCATAGTCATAAAGACAGCCTGGTACTGGTACAAAAACAGACCTGTTGACCAATGGAAGAAAACTAAAGATCCAAACTTGAGCTCATACAATTTCAGCCACTTCATATTTGACAAAGGGGCAAAAAATCCTCAGTGGAGGAAGGATAGCATCTTCAGTAAAGGGTGTTGGCAAAATTGGATCACCATCTGTAGAAGACAAAATTAAACCCCTCCCTCTCACCCTGTACAAAAAATCAACTACAAGTGAATTAAAGATATAAATGTGAAACCAGAACCCCTGAAGGTGATAAGAAGAAAAAGTTGGCAACAACCCACAGGACATAGGCATAGAAAACGACTTTCTAAAACAAAGAGCAGCCACACAGGAAATAAGGTCAACAGTTGACAAATGGGACCTCATCAAACTCAAAAGAAACAATCAAGGAAGTGAAGAGAAAAACCACAGAGTGGGAGGAAATCTTCACCAGTGATTCATCTGACAGAGCATTAATGTCAAGAATATATAAACTACTCGGGCTGGAGAAATGACCTAGCGGTTAAGAGCGCCGACTTCTCTTACAGAGGACCCGGGTTCAATCCCCAGCACCCACATGGTGGCTGAGAACCGTCTGAAACTCCAATTCCAGGAGAACTCCAGTTCCAGGGGAATCCGACACCCTCTTCTGACCTCCGCGGCATTGCACGACAAGGGTGCACAAACTTGCATGCAGGCAGTACATTCATACACATACAGAAATAAATAAAATTAATAAAAAAAATTTTTAAAGAATATATAAACTACTCAAAAAATAAAGAAGAAAACAAGTGACCTACTCAAAAGATGTAGTAAAGAGCTGAACAGAGACTTCACCAGTGAGGAAGTAAAGATGGATGAGAAACATCTTAAAAAGTGCTCAACATCATTAATAATAAAGGAAATGCAAATTAAAACCACTCTTAGATATCATCTCACTGCAATACAACTGGCTAAGATCAAGAACACAAAAGACACCAAATGCTGGAGAGGTTGTGGGGAAAGGGGAACACTCATCCACTGCTGGTGGGAATGTAAACTTGTAAAATCACTATGGAAAACAGTGTGGAGAACCCTTAAAAGACTCCAAATGAGCCTACCACCTGACCCAGCCATACTACTCCTGGGCATACCCACAAGACTCATCTTACTGCAAAGGTACATGCACATCCATGTTTATTGCAGCTCTCTTCACAATAGTGAAGAGCTGGAACCAACCCAAGTGCCCTTCAACTGACGAGTGGATGACAAAAATATAGTCTGTGTCTTTTATTGATGCCTTAATATTCAGAATTACTGTTTAAAGATGTATATTAATTCCTGTCATTTTGTTGATTTTGTAGCATCTGGTATTTTCCTGATCTTCATTTATCTTCTGTTCTAACAAGACTCATCCTTTCCTGTAGCCTGATGGCTTTATTTATCTTTCTCTCCAATCTGAAGGATTCCTTAAAGCATCCTATGTAGTCTTAATTTACTGGAAATAAATTCTCTTAGTCTATTTTTATTGTGGAGAGAGTGTTTCTTTATCCCTTAATTATTACAAATAATTTTGTTGGGAGTATTAGTATGGTCTGACAGTTATTCTTTCTCAGAGCTCGAAATACTTTGTCCCAAGCCCTCCTGGGTTTTAACGTTTTCATTGAGAAGTTTACTGTCCTGGTGGGCATGACCTGCTGCTTCCTTTTGAGGCTTTCCATACACTGTCTTTGTTCTACATATTTGGCGTTTTAGCTATAACATGGCATGGGAAGCTTCCTGTTTTTGTCTATTTGGTATTCCGTCTCCTATATCTGGATTAGCAGCTCTTTCCCTAGATTTGGGAAATTTTCTGCTACAGTTTTATCAAAAATATTTTCTATCCCATTAGCATGAAATTCTCTTTCTATCTCCATTGTTTATCTATTTGTTCTTCCATAGTTTACATAGATCTCATATGTTCTGTTTATACTTTCTTATTAATTTATCTTTATCGCTGTTTGAATTTTGCCATTCATCTATTTCATCCTCAAACCCTGATAATCTGTCCTCCCTTGATCTGTTCCATTGTGAGGCTTTCCATGGATTTTCATTTCTAGTATTTGGGTTTCTTGGTTTGTTTGCTTCTTTCATTATTTCCATCTTTGTACTGAATTCCACTTTCATATCCTGTATTTACTTCCATGCTTCATTTAGCTGTTTGTCTTCTCTCAAAATTCATTCAGGAGTTTATTTGTCCTTTTAAAATATATTTAAACCTTTTTTTGAATTTTTTGACTGATTTCATCTAATTCACTCTCACTGGAGGCCACTACTGAGAGATTAATAATTTTTGGAGGAGTCAAATTCTGTTGGTTTGCTGTTTCCTGTGATTTGGGGATGGAATTTGTGCACCTAGGATGACATCATTGGTTGGATTTTTTTAATTGTTCTTTTTCTTCCAGGGGAAGTGTTGGCAGTGTTCCAGAAAGAAAGTTACAGTAAGTTGGAGGTATCCTTTTTCTCTCCTAGATGGGAGTGTATCTCAGTAGTTAGACTCTCAGCCGATGTATTCGAGGCATAAGACTCATTCTCCAGTACTTGTCTTTTGTAGAATATTATCTGCAAAGAAAATCACTGTCAATGAGTAGGTCCAGTATGAAAACACAGTAATAGATTAAAAAAAAAAAAAAAACAATTAACCCCTAAGTGCCAATCATTCTAGGAAATAAAGGAACACGGATATAGTACTGTGTGAACTAAGATATTTATTAATGTGTGCCCACATTAGTAGGGGGAAAAAAGACAGAATAAAAGTACTGCTGGGCTGATAGAGGAAAATTAGAGTAGGGGAAAGAAGCTACAAGTCTGGACAATAGGAGTAAGGAAGGGCGATGGGGCTCTTCTGGCTAAAAGAAGAGCAGTGGCGCCCGCCTCTAATCCTAGCACTTGGGAGGCAGAGGCAGGCAGATCTTTGTGAGTTCAAGGCCTGCCTGGTCTACAGAGTGAGTTCCAGGACAGCTGGGGCTACAGGGAGACCCTGTTTCGAAAAGACAAAAAAAAAAAGAAGAGTGAAAAGAAAGAGGTAGAGAAGTGTGAGCATGCACTCTAAAATGGTCCCAGCGCTTCGGACGCTGAGACACAGACACTCCACAAGCCAGGCTTGCCTGTGTTCTTTGGGAAAACCTATCAGAAGGAAAATTAGAATGGAAAGAATAAAGAAAAAAGAAGAAAAGGGGAGTGTAGGACCAGAGCAGATCAGAAAAGAGCCACCCTGCTTAACTCAGGTGTTCAACAATGGAGCTATAATACTGTGAATGGGAGAGAGCTGGGCTAGGGGTGTAGACTCTGAATGCAGTCTCTCAGCTGCTTGCTGGCTCTAGCCTGGACTCTGCAATCCTTCCCAGGCTCCCACATGCCAGTCACACAACTGAGCAGTCTCTTGCAAGGCTGTGTCACAGATGCCCATCACTTCACAGGTCAGGTTGTAAGTTCTAGCGCCTCCCTGGGTGGTCCTCCCTAGTGTCTTGTGAGCTGCTCTGAGCCAGCGTCTACATTCCCCTGCTGACTCTCTGTCTCTGATCACGTTTCAGTTTAGAGATAGGCTGATGGCCAGGTTTCAACATACAATCCACAACACTTGCTGAGGCTTCCCAGAGACCACGGTTCATGGTGGTTCTCGGGCCTCCACACCAACACAGCACCCACTGATGCTCCAGCCAAGTGCCTAGAAGAGAAGGCTCTCCCACATCTCTCCTCCCTCTGTGACTGCCACATACAACCTCTGCCTCCCTTTCTGCCTCTTTTTTTCCTCTCTCCCTCCCTTTAAAATTCCATCCATTTTCCTACAAGTGGCATAATTGCGTTCTTCTTTACAGCTGAATAAAATTCCTTTCATTTATAAAATTCCATGTATACGCAGGTATCTCTGTTGTGTGCCGACCTGGAATCCTTTGGGTGTATAGTCAGAAGTAGTGAACTGATTATGTGGTAGCTGATTCTAGTTTTTTGAGGATCCTCCATACTTATTTCCACAGTGGCTGAACTAGTGTACATTCCACATTCCTTTTCTCCACATCCTCACCAGGACTTGTTCTTTTCTGAGTGAGAGCCATTTTCACCCCAACAGAATCTCAGTGAGATTTTGCTCTGCATTTCCTTGATGGCTGTTCACTTTCTTTTTTTTGGGGGGGGGGGTAATTTTATTTTGTTTTGTATGTGTATGAATGTACTGTCTGCATGTCGGTTTGTGCACCCGAGTCGTGCAATGCCACGGAGGTCAGAAGAGGGCGTCGGATTCCCCTGGAACTGGAGTTAAAGACGGTTTTCAGCCGCCATGTGGGTGCTGGGGATCAAACCCGGGTCCTCTGCAAGAGCAGTCGGTGCTCTTAACCGCTAGGCCATCTCTCCAGGCCCTTTTTTTGGTATTTTTGAGACAGGATCTCCCTTTAGTCCCAGATATCCTGGAACTCACTGTACACCAGGATGGCCTTGAACTCACAAAGATCCGCCTGCCTCTGCCTCCCGAGTGCTAGGATTAAAGGCGTGTTAGCCACTCATAAAAATAATTGCATTATTGGGGCTGGAGAGATGGCCTAGCAGTTAAGAGCGCCGACCGCTCTTACAGAGGACCCAGGTTCGATCCCCAGCAACCACATGGCGGCCAAGAGCTGTTTGAAACTCCAGTTCCAGGAGAACTCCAGCTCCAGGGGAATCCGAGACCCTCTTCTGACCTCCGAGGCATTGCACGACACGGGTGCACAGACCTGCATGCAGATTCATTCATACACATACACATACACATACACATACAGAAATAAATAAAATTTAAAAAAATAAAATAAAATAATTGCATTATTATTAGGTGTTCCACAGGATGGCGCACTAACCAAGTATGGGAATGGTTTGGACAGTGCACCGGCACTGCAGGGCCTGGGAGAAGTCTCAGAACTGGAGCTCTGTGTGTGGCAAAGAAGAATAAAACCCCTAGTCTCACTTGAGGCAACGGAGTCTGAGCATGCGCAGACTGTTGCATCTTGGGACTAGAATTGTTCCTGTGCTAGGATCTTTACGCCTGTGTGCCCTGGCCCTTCGTCTGTTGAGGTCCTAATCTCGATGTGATGATATTAGGAGGTGGGGTGTCTGGAGAGGATTACTTCATAGCAGTGGTCCCATGAGTGAGATTAATGGCCTTAAAAAAGGGGCCTCACCCCTCTTTCCCACCATGTGAGGACACAGGCGAAAGACACCATCTGCATGCCAGAAGTGAGCCTGCACCAGACACTGAACCTGCTGACAAGTTACCTGGGCTTCTTAACCTCCAGAACTGTGAGAAACAAGTTCCTGTTGTTTACAGCCACAGGTTTATGGCATTTTTATAGCGGACTAGATAGGCTAGCTTTTTTCACATTCTGTCTCCAAAGTTCAGGTATAGAGGTTGCCATATAGTAAATGGAGAGGGAGAAGGGAGGAGGGAGGAAAGACAGAAGAGAGGAAGAAAGGGGGGAAGGAGGAAGGGAAAAAGAGAGGAAGGGAGGGAGGGAGAAAAAGACAAGGAAAGGAAGGGGAAGGGAGGAAGAGAAGGAGGGAGGGAGGCAACCTCTATGGTTTGGTCATAGAGAACTAGTTATGTAGAACAAGTTATATAGATCTAGTTATATAGAACTAGTAATATAGATCTGGTTATGTAGATCTAGTTATATAGATCTAGTTATGTAGATCTAGTTATATAGATCTAGTTATGTAGATGGCAGTGCAAATCACTGAATCTGAGAACCCAGTAATCTAGGAAGCACTGAGTGCCAGCCTCCTGGGCACAGAGTGTTTCAACACATGGCAGGGCTTCATAAAGCAAAGAGTCCTCATGACTGTGGAAAGGGCACCAGGAGAAGACACCCAGGGTGGAGGGAGACACGAGCTTCAACAGAAAGCTTTTTCCACAGACAGAGGAGTAACCTTACAGCACATGAGGGAGGAAAACATTCTGCGGCCCTCTGCCGTGCAGCTCTTGCCAGGGTGGCAGGGAAGGGGTATCCTCAGGGGGGAAAGGCAAAGTGAGGAAGCAGAGAGAGCAGATGGGAGAGCGGGGCCCATGTCTGCCCGGGATCAGCCAGGACAAGATGGTCCCGAGTCCCATCTGTGAGCATGCAAATTCACTTCAGCTTTCCAGCTCAGAATTGATTTTAATGAGCCTCTATCCCAGCTGACAGTAAGAAAATTAAATTTATCCTAATGCAATCTACACAGCCCTTTGGAGTGATTTTTTTCCAGTCATTCCTTTTTTAAGACTTACTCTTTCCTCAGGTAAATGTTCCACTGAATGCAAGTTTTATTATCAGTCATTAGAACAGAAGCTGTAGAAAGGCAGGAAGAAGAGTGAACTTTGTGCACACAGCACCTAGTAGAGAGAACTGCACATCGAAGGTGCCAACATTTGAAGAGAGGCTGCAGTGCTCACAGCTCTTAGCAAAATGTCTACACTGGCTGGGTGCAGTGGTGCACTCAGGAGGCAGAGGCAGGAAGATCTCTGAGTTCAAGGCCAGTGCATTATACATAGCAAAGTGCAGACCAGCCAAAATTATATGGCAAGACACTGTCTCAAGAACCAAAGGTGTGCACTTTGCTACCAGATAAAGGGGGGCTGCCTGCTGTCCTCTGCTCCACACAGAAGACACTCAGCCTGACCCATTAACCAGTGCCTCCTGTGTTTTCCTGTCTCCAGCAGACCTTCTGGGAAGCTTCCTAAATATGCTGGCCTCTCTCAGGAAGTGTACCCGGGTGATGAGCCAGCCCTGTCCTTGCCAAATCCTATCATCGTCTCCTGCAGGTTTTTCCAAACTGTATCAGTTATCTCTTGTCACAGTGATGTCACACAACAAACTACCCCCCAAAAGTCTGTGGTTTCCAGTAGTAATGCACATCTGCTATCACACTCACAGGTTTGGAGGAGGCTGCGGAGCTGGCGTGGGTTTATCCCTGTGTCTCTCTCTTTTCTGGGACAACAGGTGACCAGGTTATTTGACTCTCCTCAAAACAAACAAACAAACAAAACCGAAGTACAAAAGGAATAAGCCCAAGACATTTCTATCAAGCTTCAGCCTCAGAATTGGGCTCTGTGACTCTGCGCACCTCCAGTAGGCTAACACAGTCGAATGGCCAAGCCGACATCAGTAGCATAGAGTATACTCCACCTGTCATGGAAAAAAACCAACGTCATCAGGGAAAAGTAAAGTATAAGAGGGTTAAAATACTGGGAACAATAAAGCACCCTTCCACAGTGACCTGCCAGTCCCCCGTGGGGTTCTCCCCAACCACAGCGACCTGCCAGTCCCCCGTGGGGTTCTCCCCAACCACAGCGACCTGCCAGTCCCCCGTGGGGTTCTCCCCAACCACAGCGACCTGCCAGTCCCCCGTGGGGTTCTCCCCAACCACAGCGACCTGCCAGTCCCCCATGGGGCTCTCCTCCACCTCTCTCTCCTTTGCTTCCTTGCACTGCTGCTATGCCCAGCTCTCTCCAAGTGGATGTGTGAGTGACCCGCCCTCCTGTGAGTTGCAGACAGGATACAGGCACCCGGGCCTGCAGGCCTCAGAGTCTGCATTCTGCAGGGCATCCACATGGTCCCAAGCTTCCTTCTAAGGTGATGGAGGACAAGATGATGCCTCTCAAACATCATCACCTCTCCACTTCAACAAAGGTTGGCTCATCTCCAGATTTTTGGGGGGAGGGGTCATTCTAGATTGCTTCTTGGTTTCTATTCCAGTCTGCAGGGATGGCACTGAGTTTAATCTATGGGAAATTTGTATCCTTGTTTTCAGCAATCTGGGTGGAAAAACACAACGCACTGCTCAAAGGATTCCCACAGGGAATCCTCGTTATGCCTCTGCTTTCCAGGGGGAGGTGGGTGGGGGAGGTTTGAGGACAGCAAGACAAAGCACAGAGGGAGCAGAGATTAAAGCACAGGGCAACATAATGTCCTTATACAGGGCTTAAAGGGACTTAAGGAAGAAAATGTGGGTGTTTAATAAATATTTGTCTGATCTTGTTAAACTTTTAATTTGTTCCACCTCCACTAAAGAGGGCTCTGGCCAGATATACCACTGGATAATTCTAGAGAAAAATAGCAGTACAACGTGGGTGGTCTGAGAATGATAAGTTGTCAGTGTTCAGAGGAATTCAGCCAAAAATATGTTTATTTTAAATTGCATCTAAGCATTAACCTGGCTCCAGCACAGGTTTTTTAATCTCTCTCCTCTCTCTCTTCTCTCTCTCTTCTCTCTCTCTCTCTGTCTCTCTCTCTCTCTCTCTCTCTCTCTCTCTCTCACACACACACACACACACACACACACACACATACATCACACAAGCAAGCCCTTTTAGTATGCAGAGCAAACAAATGCACTAAGTGGGATTTTCATGGAAAGAAAATGACATGAAACCAAGAACGATGTAATGTCTGGAAAATCTTGCTTAATAAAAGCACAAAGTTGGCCAACCTTTGCTCTCTAACTGGTATATTAAAATCATTACAAGGTACATATTAAGTGCTTTTATCCACCTGATAAAACAGTAAAATCTTAATTCACAGGAGACTTTCTTGTCACAGAACCCAGTCTCTCCTCTGACCAGAGTTCTAAACAAGAGTCACAGGCCCAGAGCCTCCAAACAGGAAGGAATTAAAATGGCTCCCTCCCGAAAGTAATGTTCCATGTAAGAGAATTAGGAAATCTGGAAAATTTTAGGAAATAGAAATATGGCTCTGGGGAGATGGCTCAGTCAGTAAACTGCTTGACATGAAAAATGTGAGGGACTTCAGTTTGGAGCTAGCACCCATGATAAAACCAGGTCCAACAGCCGTCATCTGTAACCCCAACACTGTGGAGACAGACAGGTGGATCTCTGGGATTTGCTCTCTGAATAATTTGACCAATGAGCTCAGTAAAAGTCCTTGTCTCAAAAAATAACACGCAAGAAAGAGTGACTGAGGAAGATGACCAACATTGATCTCTGCCCCCACATACACACATAGACACAGGCATGCATGCCTATACACAAACATAGAGAGAAAGAAGGAGAAAGAGAAAGGAAGGAAGACAGAAACCCACTTCCGCTAAGGCACTGGGGTAGCCGTGGCAGTTCTGGAAACCAAAAAGCAGGATAATTGGAACATCGACTATGAGTGGGAACGTGCTGAGAGATGAAACAGGGGAAAAATCAATGAGTAGGCTTTGTGAACCTCGTTATTCCCCACTCAGTAGATGCCACTGACATTTGGCTCATTTGCTGGGAACACATGATTGACATACACAGAACCCAATGGGTAATCAGAGCTTTCCTAACTCATGTGACTAGACCCAGACCTTCCCTCACGTTTTTCTATTTATCTTAAGTGACCTCAAAAGTAATGTTCTAGGAAAAAAAAAAAAAACTATGCCAACCCATTGGTTGTGAATGGCATGAGCTCTTCCTGAGAGCGTGGATTTCTCCCTCTCTAGCCTCATCTGATAGCTGGGGGACTGAGGTCTCTAGAAAATCCCAGTAAGCCATCCCCACATATTCTGTCACACCACCAACACAGCTAGACTGTATCTCCCAGGCTCCTTTACAGCGAGTTGGACCATGTGACTAGGGACTGCCAATAAGGTGGGATAGATGCCACACCTGCCACAAACAGGTCCTTCCTGCTTGCTCTCTGCTTCTCTCTGCTAACTAGACTCAAAGCCACCTGCTGAAGGTGGCAGAGCCACTATTAGCCAGTCGCTGCGTGAAGCAGAGCCCATCTCACCATGACTTACATCAGCTTTTGGGTGAGGACAAAATAAAGTCACAGAGCTTTGGGAATATACATGTTACAGCAACTAACGATATCCTCGTTAATCACTGTCCAGTCTGGCATTCAAGTTCACTCTCTGCCTAGAGGTTAGAGAAAGCCAGAGTCCCAGAGCTGCATAAATGGCTCCATTGGGAAAGCGCCTGTTACACAAGCATAAAGGTCTGAGTTCAGATCCCCCCCATATTCATGTTAAAGGCCATAAAAAGTCAAGTACAGCAGCATGTATCTGTCAGCCTAGAGATATGGGTAGTGGAGACAAGCAGATCTCTGAAGTTCACTGGCCAGCCAGGTTAAGTGAGAGACTCAGTCTCAAAATATAAGGTGAAGGGCTGGAGAGATGGCCCAGTGGTTAAGAGCACTGGCTGTGCCCACATACCAGCTAGTAACCATCTATAACTCCAGTACAAGGGGGATTGCACACCCATTTCTGGCTACCACAGGCATTGCATAGCATGGGTAATGTTATATACATGCAAGCAAACCACTAGTACACATAAAATTTTATATATATATATATATATATATATATATATGAAACACTAGAGATCTTCCAAATAAATCAACTTCCAAAGAGAGAGAGAGAAGAGAGAGCGAGAGAGAGAAGCGGAGACTGGAGAGCGAGGTTTGTGCCTTTGAATTCCTCTGGTCAAGCTACGGGTGAGGTGGTCTGGACAGGGAGCATGGGAGAGGGTCTCGACTGAACGCACTTTCTGGGATCCCGTCACAGAGGGACCATTCTCTTCCTCGGCAGAGTGAAAAGGGGTCGTGTTTACTTCTGCTCTGGTCCCAGCTAGCGGACTTGTGGGCGGGATCCTGAGTCGCAGGCAAGAGGCCATTACTCCAGCGCCAGAGGTACCGGGCCTGGGCTAGGTCAGGCGTGCAACTCCCCCCCCCACACGCCAAGGGAATTCTGAGAATCCAAGTGGTCTTCCTTCTGGAGAACCTTCAGAACAGAAAGAGAAGACTGACTTAAGCTTCCAACATCCAAATATATCACAAAATTGAAAACCTGAAACCTAGAGCAAGTCAAACACACCATAAAAATTAAAAAAAAAATTTTTTTAAAGGAGGAGGAAAGGGGAAAAAAACACCAGAAGGAGGCAAGCAAAACACTGCTAAATAGTGAAAGTTATTATGTGATCCTTAACCACAAAAGGGAAGCCCACATGCCAGGACACGAGAAGGGACAACATGGGAAAAGGCACAGGATTTCCCACACCAGGCCCTACCAAACCTGGAGGAGATAGCTACAATGGATCCCCTTGGAGAGACCCAAGGACAGAACTTAGAGCAATAATTGCAGACATACGCAGAGAAATTAAATAAAATAAAGAAGAAGTCAGAGAACTAAAGAGAGAGAATGAAACTCAAAAAGGACCTAGAGGATACAATGACAAACTTCGAAAACTAAAGGAACAAAAGATAACCCCAAAAGAACTAGAAGGAGAAAAAATCAAACTACCGAAGGAGTAGAAAACACTGAAAAAGAAGACAACCAAAGAGTAAGGAGCACCAAGAAGATTGAGAAGCACAAAGAAGAGATTGAGAAGCTCAAAAAAGGAAAATGAAGTACTAAAGAAAACACAGGAGGAAACAAAAAGGGAATTAGAACAAATATCAAGAAGAAAGAAAGAGAAAAAGCCTCAGAAGTAGAAGGGAGGAGCAGAACAAAGAATATCAATCTGGCGATAACACAGAGCAATTAAAAAGCTCAAATAAAGATTATGAAAAACTTAAAAAAAATACACAAAGTGGAACAAACAGGAAATGGGACACAATGAAAAGACCAAACCCTGCATCATGGAAGGAGAGGAAAGGAGAAGAATCTCAAGAGAATAGTATGTACCAGATCTTCACAGAATAATAGATGAAAAATTTCCCCAAACTAAAAATAGACAACCCAACAAATACAAGAAGCACATAGGACCCCAAATAGACAAGATCAGAAAGAAACACCCTACGCCATATCATAGTTAAAATGCTAGATGCCCAAAACAAGACAAATTCTGAGGGCTACAAAGAAAAACAGGTACACAAAAAGAGGACAGCACCCATAAATGAACTATGATTACAATATTCTCACCTCAAACCATGAAGCAAGAAGAACATGGAGTAAAGCATTCCCAGTGTTAAGGGACATAGGATGCCAACCCAGAAACTTTACCCAGCAAAAATGGTCGACTATACTTGAAGGAGAGAGAAAATCTTCCATGACATAACAAGATGATGGAATACATGTCTGGAAAACCAACTCTCTTAAATCTCTGAAGCATCAAAGGGCAGAAGAGAGGAGCAACAACCCTCAAACACTAGGAAAAGAAAACTAATAAAAACATAACATAGGAGCAAAAATCAGAGGCTAGAAGTCCAAATGGATAATAAAGTGAAGGAAGCAACATCCATCATCAATTATAACCTTAAATATTAATGGGCTAAACGCCCCAATCAAAAGCCATAGACTGGGAGAATGGATAGAAGAACAAAACCCATCTAATGCTGTCTACAAGAAACCCATCTCAGTTTCAAGGATAGGCACCAAACTTAGGTAAAAGGAATGGAAGAAAGTATTCCAAGCAAATGGTACCAAAAGAAAGCAGGTTGTGGGATTCTAATATCAGACAAATAGACTTCAAAGCAAAGAAATCAAAAGAGACAAAGAGGGCCATTACATCTTTATTAAAGGAAAAATTAACGATGAAGATTTCACATCATAAATAATGCACCAAACATCGGTGACCCAACCTTTACAAAGACAATTCTTCAGGATCTCAAGGCACAGATTAACCCAGCACACTAATAGTAGGAACTTCAATACCCCATTAAGTCCCCTAGACAAGATTCAACAGGACAAAGGATAAACAGAAGAGACATCTCGAACTAAATGACACACAACCCAAATGGACCTCACAGAACATCTATCGAATATGCACCCAAACACCAGAAATTACACTTTCTACTCAGCACCCATGACATTCTCAAAATAGACCAATACTGGAACACAGGAAAAAAACCAACAAATAAAAAAGATTGAAATATCTCATGCATTCTATCAGACCACAGTGCAATAAAACTCATATCAACACCAGAAATAACCCTACAACACTACAGGAACATATGGAGACTAAACAACACCTCCTGATATGAATGGGTGGCAAGGAAGAAATAAAGAAAGAAATAAAAACATTCCTGGAACCTGAGGACAATGATAAAACACCAGCAAAATCTTTGACACTTTAAAAGCAATCCTAGAGGGAAGTTAATGCTCTAAGTGCCCACATTGAAAAAACAGAAAGAGCAAAGTGAATACTAACACTGCAGCCAAAATACTGAGAGAACACAAAATGAACCTAAATGGAGCGGCAAAGAAGAATAACAAAATCAGAGCAGAGATCAATGAAAAAGAAACAAAGAAAACCTACAAAAAAAATAAATGAATCCAAAAGCTGGTTCTTGAAAGAATAAACAAGATAGAACAACCTCTAGCCCAGTAAACCAAAGAAAGAGGGAAACAACTCCAAATCAATAGAATCTTGTGATGAAAGGGGAATATCACAACAAACATGAAAAGATCCAGACAATCATACGGGACTACTTCAAAAACTTATATTCTACTAGTTTGAAAAACCTAGAAGAAAATGGATGAATAACTGAAAATCTGGGATCAACAAATCCCACGCTCACCACATCAGCAGCCTAAATAAGACCAATAGTAGAAGAAAGAAATCGAAGATGTAATAAGTAGCCTCCCAACCAAAAATGCCCAGGCCCAGATGGTTTCACGGCAGAATTCTATAAAATATTTCGAAAGACTTACAACCATTACTACTTAAATTGTTTTTAGAAGGATACAAACGAGGGACTTCTCCCAGATTCCTTTTACGAAGCCAGCATCACGCTACTACCAAACCAGGCAAAGATGCAACCAAAAGGAGAAACATAGACCCATCTCCCTAAGTGAACACAGATGCCAAAATTCTAAACAGGATTCTGGCAAAATCGCATAACAGACTCACATCAAGAAAATCATCCACCATGACCAAGTTTGGATTCATACCAGAGATTCAGGGATGGTTCAACACTACGAAAATCAATAAACCATCAAAACTATCCATGACTGAAGACAAAAACCACACCATCATCTCCAATTGATGCAGAAAAGCCTTTGACAAAACCAGCATCCTTTATGTTTAAAGTCCTGGAGGGAATTGGCTGGAGGGATCATTCCTCAATGTAATCAAAGCCATATACAGAAACACACAACCAATATCATCCTAAATGGGAATGACAGAAGCATTCCCCTTTAAAGGTAGGAACTTGGCAAGGCTGCCCCTGTCTACCACTCCTTTCAATATAGTGCTGGAAACCCTTGCCAGGGCAATAAGGCAAGAAAAGCAAATTTAAGAGGAGTTCTAATTGGAAAAGAGGAAAGTCAAGCTATCCCTTTTTGCTGATGATATGATTGTTACCTAAGGGATGCCAAAAACTCCACCAGAAAACTCCTAGAACGATTAAGAGCTTTGGTAAGTGGCAGGATACAAAATAAATCTAGAAAAATCAGTAGCCTTTCTTTACACCAACAACAAGCAACTAGAAGAGTACAAGGAGACCTTCCCACTCACAATAGCCTCAAAAACAATAAAGTACCTAGGAAAAACCTAAGCAAAGACACCAAGGATCCTACAACAAAAATTTTAAACCCCTGAAAAAGGAAATTGAGGAAGACATCAGAAGAAGGACAAACCTCCCATGCTCATGGATTGGGAAAATAAAATAGTAAAAAGGTCCATCCTACCCAAACTAGTGTATAGATTAAGCAATCCCAATCAAATCCCCAAGAGTTTCTTCACAGGCTTGGGAAAAAAATCTCAATTTCATTTGAAAAACAAAAACCCGAATAGCCAAGCAACCCTGAGTGAAAGAGCAATACAGGGGGGATCACTATACCAGACATCAACTATACTACAGGGCTATTGCCATAAAAAACAGCCTGGTACTGGACAAAAACAGACCAGTTGACCAATGGAATAAAACTGAAGATCCAAACCTGAGTTCATACAATTTCAGCCACCTCATATTTGACAAGAGGCCAAGAAGAACACATGGAAGGAAAACAGCACTTCAGCAAGTGGTGTTGGCAAAACTGGATCACCACTTGTAGAAGATGAAATTAAACCCCTACCTCTCACCTTGTACAAAGTCAACTTCCAGATGGACCAAAGACCTCAACGTGAAACCCAAACTCAGATGACGCGAGGTGATAGAAGAGAAACTTGGCAGCAGACTACAAGACATAGGGTAGGAAAGACTTCCTAAATCAGACAGCAGCTGCACAAGAAATAAGATCGACAATGACAAATGGGACCTCATTAAACTCAAAAGCTTCTGTACATCAAAAGAAACAATAAAGGAAGTGAAAGAAAAACCCACAAGTGAGGAAAACTTCACTGCAGAAACATCTGACAAAGCATTAATTCCAGAGTATACAAGCTACTCAAAAAACAAGAAGAAAGAAAACAAAATGAATCACTCAAAAGATGGAGCAAAGATCTGATAAGAGACTTCACAGAGGAGGAATTAGAGATGGCGAGAAACATCTTAAGAAGTGTTCAACATCTCTGATAATTAAGGAAAGGCAAATTAAAACCACTTTGAGATATCACCTACTCCAATAAGACTGGCTAGGATCAGAACACGATGAACATTGCTGGAGAGGTTGCGAGGAAAAGGGGAACACTCATCCATTCTGGTGGGAGTGTAAACTTGTACAGCCATTATGGAAGCGGTGTGGAAAACCCTTAGAAGACTCAAAATGATCCTGCCTTTGACCCAGTCATACCACTCCGTCTTATACCCAAAGAACACACTTACTGCAAAGACATGCACAGCATGTTATTGCAGCTCTTGTTCAAATAGCAAAAAGCTGGAACCAGCCCAGGGCCCCCTCAACTGATGAGTGGGATAGAGAAAATGTGGTACATAGTACACAAATGAGTTCTATGCCAGGGTAAAGAGGGACAACATCATGAACTTTGCAGGTAAATGGATGGAGCTAGAAGACATTATGTTAAGTGAAGTAACACAGTCCCAGAAAAACAAAACGACAAATGTGTCCCTCATAGTGGATGCTAGTACCAACAACCAGATATAATTTTCTCTGGAAGGGATGCATAGTAAAAGAACAACAGAAAGACTGCATCAGAAAAACGGACTGAAATGGGATTGGGAAGGGGGGAGGGGTGGGGAGGGACACTGGTGTATATTCGATTAAGGCATATTTAATTGATGTGAGTTCAAAAGTACCCAGTTTTGCCTAGACACTGTCTACAGAGTATACATGGTGTTTTTAGACTATAAGTAAAAATAAATGTGTATATTAAACAACATTGGTTTACAGACTCTGATAAAAACGGTAATGCATCTGAGTTAAATGGAATATAATTCGCTGTTGTCCACATTTGTTTTACATAAATCTGTAGAACAATACTTGGACTGGCATATACAAATGTTCTCTCATAATTTCTCTGTTGTACAGTATCACCTTGTAGCATCTGTTTAAGATGATTTAACGTTAAAATTAAGTTTGCTTCCCAAAGTTAATCATATATGTCACCCAAAACACATGGGTGAATTTGATGAAATCTGTGCCTTGATTCTACCCTATAGTTTTGTATAATACAACTGTCTTCGGAGATTCAGGGTTAAAAAAAAGGGGGGGGGGATACCGAAAGACTGAAACTTTTTGCAAAACCTTGCAATAAATCTTAAAACTAACTATGGGAAAGATTTTTTGTTCCAAACAGACAAAATGTCACCAACTAATGGCTGAGAAAGAAAAAGATACAGCCTTCATTGAGTAGATGTACAAAAAGTGCCAACTGAAAGGTTGACCCTCTGAACATTGAAAGGAAGAAAAGCCTCGATTGCCATAAACATTGCAACCCCTTGTGGATCCTACATGTAACAACTATTTATAATGAGTCCTAATGAAACTTACCTTCTAGGTGCCCAAAGGTTTTGATATGAGAGATTTTCTTGCCTCCCCCCCACATAGAACAAGGAGAAATATGACGATGATGAGGTCGTTCTCCAACTGTAAACTGGAGACAATTATTATGGGAATATATATAATATTATAAATATATTATTTATAAAACTCTTATAAAACGGTAAAACTGCCTATCTTAATTGACTATAGACATAAGAACTAGTGAAAAGAATTATTCTCTGTTCAGAAACCAAATATAATACTAAAGTCCTTGGGCTATGCACTTAGGCAAAGATATTAATGCAGGAGCTCCGCATCAGCAATGGATTGTTCTACCAGGGGGATGTTGGCCAGGGAATCCAAGGCCCACAAAAGGTAAGCTCCTTGCCTCTAAGTTGGGAATCCTGCAGGAGAGAGGCAATGAAACCCTGCTGCCGAAGACCTGATGTAACATGGGAGGGATGTATTAAGACCGCACATGCAAGTGTAAAGAGGCCTCTGGAACCCAGAGATGTACCAAGCCACTAAATAAAAAAGCAAATGTTCTCCTTGAGTCAAGCAAGACTACCCGCAGCACCAGCTACACCTCACCTGCCTGGAAATACTGTGCAGCAGAGGCAGCCATTGCCTGTAATCCCAAATCTAATTGGCTATTGCTCCTTGGCTCTCTCGGAGAATAACCCAGGCTAATGCCACAACTTACATCCCTACAGGTTAGGAGATGTTATAAGCCACAGTAAGACCCCTGTCATATTTAACAGGGGAAAAAAATGTAATTCATGGTTTAACATATCATCCAAACATATGTGTCTATGCCAAAAGTAACCTAACCATAACTATTAGTAGGCTGTTTAAATACCTATCGATCTAGGATTGGTGCTTCATTAGTAGGATCGAAAGGTTATTCCTGGACAAACTGTCAGCCCATGAAAGGAAACAGCCAGAATTGACCAGAGTCCAAGACAACAGCTCCAGAGAGAGTGGACTGTTTTGCTTCTCATCCACCTGTGCCCCTTTTCTAAGCCTAGGGAACAATCTGCGGAAGAGGGGGCGTGGTAGAATGTAAGGGCTGCGAATGGGGTGAATGGTGAAACTACAGCAATGTAGTCTGGACACTCATTTGATCAACTTGATTGAACAAACAGCCTCTCACCCCCCACTGGATGATGGGGCTGTGGGGGTTTGGGCACAACAGCCTGCAGATTGGTTTTTCACGAAGGATGCTTGTACTCACGGATTATCACTTATAGCTAAAAAATGAAAATACTGAGAGAAAGATGCAGGACAGTTATGGCAGAATGCATGATCTGGGATGGGGTAGGGGTGGGGGGGAAGGGAAAGGGAAATGTGCCTGAACTGAATTGGAAAATAATGTATGAATTGCACAAAGCATCAATAAAAATAAAAAGAAAAAGAAAAAGAAAATTCCTCTGGTCAGGAAGGAGATGCCTTGTATCTGTAGCAGTCACAGGAACACGGTCACCTGAGCTGTAACCACAGCAATCGGACCTTCCATTCCAGGATCTTCCAGGATCCTCCCAGATTACACATTGTCACCCACTGCTCCACCACTAATCCTGCCCACAGAGCCAGCTAAAGGCACAGAGCAGATGCAAGACCAACAATACTCAGGGGCCACTCAGACCTCAGGCTGTACCAGCCATGTGACTCGTCACAAAGGTTTACCTTCAGGGTCTGTTCACAGCCTTCAGATGTGGACTGTGAGAAGCTCCATCCATCAGTCATTACCATTCGGGCAAGTACTGTAACTGCTCCTCTGATTACTGACACGCAGGGATGAAAACTCCTGTGGGGGGCACCAGGCCATGTTGTAAGTCAGCAGAGGTGGGGAATTGGTTGGCTCCTGGCTTAGTCAATTTTCCATTTGGAAACCTCAGATAACTAAGGAAGCGCCTGGACAAAGAACAATATTTAAGAGATATATGTGTCTTTTAGATGTCTGTCCACTGCTCCCCTTTGTCCTTCAGCATTGACATGTTCTCTTTGTTTCAGAACATCAAAGGCTGAATGTAAGTCTATGGTGAATGGCTGAAAGGGAAAATTCAAACCACATATGTGTATAAGCAGTGTGTATTTGTCCATGTACATGCATGTGCACATATGATGTACATGTATACGTGATGAGTGAGGCATGTGTGAGAGAGACATGTATCTGTACATTATGTGTGACAGGCATACTCACTGAAGTGAAACTCTAATGTAATGACAATTCTCTCATTTGGACTTGACAAGAGGAAAGCCTTAAGTGTTGAACAAAACCTTCCATGTTATTTGAAAAGCCAGGAAGGCAATGATAGAGTAAGCTGATGAAAGTCTTAGGGAAAGATGGGTCAGCTGTTGAAGGCACTATGGAAAGATGGAGTGAGATGTTAAGGTCCTATGGAGACGTGGGTGAGCTGTTGAAGTTCTACAGGTCCTTTTGAAAGTTGGAGTGAGCTGGTTGAGGTCCAGTGGAAAGATCTGTGAGTGGCTGGGGTCCCTTGGAAGGAAGCCTCAAGCTGGAGCAGCCTTGGATTCAGATCTAGGCTGCCTCATGGAACCTGGGAAAGTCCCCAACATCTTCAATATGGAATGTTCCCACTCATCAAGTGGGGATAGCAATTTCTGCTGATATTGGCAACGTCAGATGGGGTCTTGTGTGTGAACTTCTGGCTCAGCACAGATGTGCGACAGTGCACATCAGCACTGCATAGTGTGGACTTTCTGTTCATGCCAGTGTTGTTTGGGGATTTGATTCAGCCAGCTGTCTCAGTGAATGCCTGAGGTGACCCAGGTTCCCTAGGGAAGACTTTAGATGCTGCACTATCCAGGGCAGGAGCCACCAGCCTCAGGTGGCTACTTAATTGTAAATTTGAGTTCATTAAAAGAAAATCAAATTATAAACCAACTTCTTCAGTCAAATTAGACACATGTCAAAATACTGTACTGACAATGCAGGCAGAACACATACCGCTCACAGAGTTCTGTTGGGCAGATTGTGACTAGAAAGCATTTCCTGAGACCATAAGCTATTGTATCCATAATCTCCTAAGGCTTAAGAAAACCGTCCATTTGCTCCCCCATGAAATGCTGTGGGGATTGAAGCACCCAAGGGACTGGATTGGGCTGGAACTGTGACAGCTCAGTGAGAACTTTTGTTTGTTCCCTCCAGTACAAAGGATCAAATAGATGCACTGGTCAGGGCCCTAGACCTTAATCTGGGCCTGAAGAGCTATCTTGGCAGAGGAGAAGATGGCTGACATGTGGTGGTCAGGGCTCTTGTTTCAGGTCCAAGTCCCTAGGGTTCTTACAATAACAAGTATGGAAGAGTCAGGAGTTCCAAAGCCTGGGAGGTGGCAAAGCCAAAGGCAGGAGGAGCTGGGGACCAATCCAGCACAGGGATGGGAGAAGGAGGGCCAGGGGTGGACGCTGGGATGCATGGCTTCTGAGACCACCAGGGTCTGCAGGTCACCTGCCCAGCCCTGCACGTGCAACACAAGTGCTCCCTGCTGGGGGAACCTGATCTAAATATTACCTGTCCACATTTGAAAACACTCTTCATAGGGAGGGAGCAGAAAGAATGTAAGAGCCAGAGTTGGTCCATGAACATAGGGAAACAGTGCTTTCAGGCCCCTGGAAGCTTGCTCATGTGATCTCGCAGCAATGGTGGTGTGGAGCACAGGACCCATCCCAGCTCAACCAGACAAGGATCCAGAGTGGAGCCAGGAAATGGGCAGCCCATCAGGCCTAGCCTGGGAACTGTTCCAAGACTGAACGCTGCTGGGGGAAGGAGAGGAGACCTTCTTTAAGATGCTGGATAGGCTGAGTGGACTCCAGTGAATGAACTTGCAGCAAGGGATATCTAGGTATAAACGCTCAACCAGATGGGGTTTAACATCTGTGGTGGAATACATGAGGTCCAGTGGAGGGGGACCTGTATGGAGGGGGGAGTCTAAATCTGATCAGGAGCTATGGTATGAAAAGTATGAACACTCAATAAAAATATTTTTAATAAAACAAAAACATTCTTCATGTGTGAGTCCTCAGACAAGACTCCTTTATTAAACTCCACCCACCCAGGGCTCAGGGATCATTACAGAAGAGGGTGCAGAAAGATTGTAAGAGGCAGGAAGGAGGTGCATGATCATATGGAAATAGAGACTTACAGGCTCCTGTGAACTGCTCAGATGAACTTACAGCAATGGTGTGTCAGCATGTACAAGACCCATGCAAACCAATCAGATAAAAACCAGCATAGAATCGGGGAAATGGGCAGGAAACCACAAATTGACAGGGAACTATTGGCAGCTGATCACTGCTGGGTGAGGGAGAGTTGACCTTTAAAGGAGTGACATTAAACAGGCTGAACGAGCTCCACTTGGAGGCACACTGAGGGACATCTAGGTACACAAATTGGGGGGAGGGGGTCTTTTTGACACAGGATCACCCTTTAGTCCCAGCTGGCCTGGAGCTCCCTATGTAGACCAGGCTGGCCTTGAACTCACAGAAATCTGCCTGCCTCTGCCTCCTGAGTGCTGGGATTAAAGGCGTGTGCCACCACGCCCAGCAGTACACAAATTTGACTCGATAGACCTTAATATATATGACAAAATGCATGAAGCCCTGTGGGCAGGCTGTGAGGATACAACTAGAAAAGGGGGTGTCTAAATATGATTAAGATATAGTGTACAAAATCTAAAAAAAATCAATAAAAAAAATTTTTAATGAAAACATTCTTCTTGGAAGCTATGCGTTTGATTCATAAAAGTCGGAATGAGTTAAACATTACCTTATGGAATTTCCCTGTTAGGCATAATAAATTTGGCTGGGAGCCCATGAGATCTAAGGCTTCCCTTTTTCCCACTAAGATAATCTGTCTTGTCTGGTTAAAAATACTCATCCCCCAACTCCTCTGTTACTAGGCACAGCCACAGGCCCCAGTTCCTTTAAGAGTGGAGCCTTCAGGAAAGTTATTGTTTTCCACACCAAGAGAAGCTGTCCTAATTGGCTTACTTCTTGGTTCTCTTTGTTTTCACAGTGTCTTTCCTGGAATTCGTGTGTAGAACTTGGATGGGCAGCAGCCACCTTGTGGCCTTAAGTACAAAAATCACCCTGACAAAAGGCAGCACAGTTGCAGGGCGGACCCGGGTCCTTGATGATGTCGTATATGCTCTCAGCCGTTGTCTTCCTCCCGGGGATCAAAAGCAAACTCCTGCTCGTTCAAATCCTTGGGTCCATTTGGCAGTACTGCTTGGGGGAGATTATGGAACCTTTTGGACAGGAGACCAAGCTGTGGGCTGTAGAGCCATAGAAGTGGGGCTCGTAGATAATAACCCTATACTGGTTCTCACTCAGAAGTCATTGTTCGTTGAGTTTGTCATACACGAATGGGCAGAACATACCAAAATGTGCATTTTGTGGCAGGAACATTGGTAAAAAGGAATCTTGAACAGAAAAGAGGTCGCTTCTCCTTAACTTTGTGAGCTCAGAGTACAGGCTCTGAAGTAGGGTGGGAAGAACTGCATCCACCAGGGTCAGTCTTTCTATACCATGCTCTGGTATAAATCAGAGGAGCCAGGCCCTCTTGGAAGATGCAGCTCCAGTGGCCGAACAGCTTGGAAGAAAGATTGTATCTTTTAATTGAATAAAAGATTTGTCCAGCAAACAGGCTCACACAAGCACCCAGGATTTGGTAAGGAGAGTTGGGTGGATTTCAGCCTCTTCAGCCAGGTGCACAGAGCAGCAGCCGGGACAATTTAATTGAATTTTTGCCTCTATGTCCTCATTTACAAGATGAAGTTAACAAGCATTTTCCCTATTGGACCATATTTAGGGGCATTGGTTTAATGTAGGGTATCCATTGTGTTGATGCTGTCATCTACAAATGTGTTGGACATATTCATGGCTATCCCAGCAGGCACATGACCCATGAGCTGCAGGTCAAGCACATCTTCTTTTGAGGCTCCTTTGAAGGAGTTTATCTGTGTCATCTATTTCCCTCATTTGAAGAATGCCTGGCAGAAACAACTTCAGGAAGGAGGGATTTATTTTTGCACAGAGTTTGAGAGGATACAACCCATCTCGGTGGAGAAGGCAGAGCAGAGAGAGAAGTTCTCAGCTGTGCAGTGGAAACATGAGATGGCACTCAGGAAACAGAGAGGGCACTCAGGCCAGAACCAGGGGGAGCTATTACCCATAAGCCCTTCTGCTGCCAGCTAGCAACCGGCTGTTCAAACGTGTAGCCTGAGGGACATTTCATATCAAAACTAGACCAGGCCTCCACTCCCCAATTTTCTCTCTTTCAGAGTTTGGATGTTAAATCAGATACTCAGAATTAAGTAGAAAGGCCAATAACTGTCACTGTTTGTGACCCAGCTGTCATTAGCACCATCAGCACCAACCACATCATCATCATTTCCGTTTCCTTGTCATTTGTTTCTTAGCCCCTAAAATATTGACCAGCAAATCAGGACTCAATTATTTTGAAATTGATGATCTGATTGAATAATGGCCCACCCTCGGCTCCCATCCATCCTAATGTGCTCCTCATCTCTCTCAACTAAATACCAGTGCTCCTCTTTAATTCCAAGTGTCCGTCTGTCATCACCACAGCCACATCAACCCAGAACAGAAGACAACTACCACAGCCCTCCAGAGCCAACTGAAGAATGAGGACTTTCACAAGGACCATCTAGATCTACTGTCATCTCAGCCCAGAGGAGGATAAAGGGACAGAGTATAGTCTGGACTAGTTATAAAAGGGAGAGAGGGCTGGGGCTGGAGAGATGGCTCAGTGGTTAAGAGCCCTGACTGCTCTTGCAGAGGACCCGGGGTTCAATTCCCAGCACCCACATGGCAGCTAAGAACTATCTTTAGGCCAGGCGTGGCGGCACACACCTTTAATCCTAGCACTTGGGAGGCAGAGGCAGGCAGATCTTTGTGAGTTCAAGTCCAGCCTGGTCTATATCCTGAGTTCTAGGACAGCTGGGGCTACAGTTGAGACCCTGCCTCAAAAAAAAAAAAAAAAAAGAACTGTCTTTAACTCCAGTTCCAGGGGAATCTGACACCCTCTTCTGACCTCCACGGCATTGCATGACATGGGTGCACCAACTCACATGCAGACAGTACATTCATACATGTAAAAAATAATAAATAAAAAAATTTTTTAAAGGGAGAGAGGGCTGTGTGATGTACACTCAGGGATGGGTATTCTAGCTGGGTAACCCTTGAGACAGGACCAGGAAGTTGGTATTTCCACCGAGATGTGACAGCCCCTGGTGAATGAACTGTCTTTAACCCAAGTTCCAGGGAATCTGACACACCCTCTTATGACCTCCCATCATGCGTGTCGCCACAACACTGCCCATTGTTCGGTCAACAGGCTCTATGTGTGGCCGCACTGCTCAAATGTGTCATCAACACGCTCCATTGTGCCATCACCATCCCATGTGCCCTCACAGTGCTCAATGTTGCCATCACACTTGATCAATTTTGCCCTCTAACAATGCTCCATTGTCCATCCATGCACATTGTGTCTTGACTGCCCATTGATCATCACTGCCTCCTTTGCCCTCACATCTGCTCATTTTCTCTTCTACAGTGCGTCATTGGCGCTCACGCTGCTCATTTTTTCCCTCACGGGGCTCCATTGTGACTTCACACTGATCCATTGTGCATCACACTGCTCCATTGTTTCTTCACTCTGCTCCATTTTTTCCTCACGTTGCTCCATTTTGCACTCACTGCTCCATTTGTGCCTCACACTGCTCCAATTTTGCCATCAAGCGCTCATTGTTCTCTCCAGGGCTCAATGTGCGCCTGCAATCAAGTATTCTCCATTGTGTCATCACAAACACTGCTCTACATGTGCATCACAATGCTCCATTGTGCCTCAGGCCAATGGCTCATTGTGCCCTCAAGATGTGCTACTATTGTTCCTCATGGCTGTTCCATTTGCCATCAAGCTGCTCATTGTGCATCACAATGCCCATTGTTGTCCGAGTGCCCATTGTTGTATCACAATGGTCCATTGTGTCAATACGCTGCTTCATTGTACACTCAATTCACGAGGTGCGCAGCCACCATTTCGTGTACAACCTACACAGACGTACGATTCATACATGTAAATAATAAAAAAAAAAAAATTTTTTAAAGGGTAGAGAGGCGTGTGACGTGAGCGACTCTCAGGCAGATTGGGTATTCTATGCTGTGTACATCCTACGAGCAACACCGTATCCAGCTGTGTACGATACTTATGGCAGCCTATCATTGTTGCATAACCAACGTGAGACGAATTGTGTGTACATCTAACCCCTATGAACTATGCTTGTCGATATGGCTTAACTGCACTAGCCAGAGTGCATGAGCGTAGTAGTGGGTGCAACGCCGAACATGCCCTATTGTCTGTCCATCAAGTACCTACAGCCCCAGGGGTAACAGATGTGGCAGTGGGTGGAGAGGATCATTGATGTGGTGCACCTTCAGAAAACCACCATAGATATGAGACGAGGTCTAGATGAGCGGGGAGGTGGGGCCCTTTTTCGGCAATCACTCGCCTGCTCCATCTCTCCGTGCCAGTACTACAACAGATACAAATAGGATGACTCACTGCATATCCGCTGATATAAAAGCAGTAACACCGTCGGAGCACCGCACGAGTTTGGATGTAGGCGAACAGCATGCTAACCCATTGGGTGGCCACGTCAAAACATGATGACTCCATTTATGCACGATCAACAGAGCAGCGCAACACCTTCATATCCATTGTCGAGTTAGTCAAACTAAGCTGCCATAATCCATCGACGAACTATCTTCCATTGAGTCATCATAACTGCTCCACTGTGTCATCCACAACTCGGAGCCTGTGATCCATCTCATCCCTCCATTGTGACTGTCCCACACACTGACTTCCCACTAGGTCGTCACTTCCAATCCCGGCTAATGTGGGCCCACCTCAATAGGTGCTCCATTTATGCCCACAACAATTAGGAGTCTCCAACTAGATGCCATGCAGAAGACAGTGTTGGCCAGCTCTTGGTGGTCAACCCTGACACATGCGAGACTTTTGAGCAGATTTTCGGCTAGGTACACTCAAGCAGAAACCCAGGTGGCGCTTCTCGCCGAATGTAATCTCCTCGCCTCTAGGGACATAAGGCTAATGAGCCTTGTAGTCACTTTATACTGCAGAATAGCGATAGGGGGTCGAGTCACTGGCCNAACTGTCTTTAACCCAAGTTCCAGGGAATCTGACACACCCTCTTATGACCTCCCATCATGCGTGTCGCCACAACACTGCCCATTGTTCGGTCAACAGGCTCTATGTGTGGCCGCACTGCTCAAATGTGTCATCAACACGCTCCATTGTGCCATCACCATCCCATGTGCCCTCACAGTGCTCAATGTTGCCATCACACTTGATCAATTTTGCCCTCTAACAATGCTCCATTGTCCATCCATGCACATTGTGTCTTGACTGCCCATTGATCATCACTGCCTCCTTTGCCCTCACATCTGCTCATTTTCTCTTCTACAGTGCGTCATTGGCGCTCACGCTGCTCATTTTTTCCCTCACGGGGCTCCATTGTGACTTCACACTGATCCATTGTGCATCACACTGCTCCATTGTTTCTTCACTCTGCTCCATTTTTTCCTCACGTTGCTCCATTTTGCACTCACTGCTCCATTTGTGCCTCACACTGCTCCAATTTTGCCATCAAGCGCTCATTGTTCTCTCCAGGGCTCAATGTGCGCCTGCAATCAAGTATTCTCCATTGTGTCATCACAAACACTGCTCTACATGTGCATCACAATGCTCCATTGTGCCTCAGGCCAATGGCTCATTGTGCCCTCAAGATGTGCTACTATTGTTCCTCATGGCTGTTCCATTTGCCATCAAGCTGCTCATTGTGCATCACAATGCCCATTGTTGTCCGAGTGCCCATTGTTGTATCACAATGGTCCATTGTGTCAATACGCTGCTTCATTGTACACTCAATTCACGAGGTGCGCAGCCACCATTTCGTGTACAACCTACACAGACGTACGATTCATACATGTAAATAATAAAAAAAAAAAAATTTTTTAAAGGGTAGAGAGGCGTGTGACGTGAGCGACTCTCAGGCAGATTGGGTATTCTATGCTGTGTACATCCTACGAGCAACACCGTATCCAGCTGTGTACGATACTTATGGCAGCCTATCATTGTTGCATAACCAACGTGAGACGAATTGTGTGTACATCTAACCCCTATGAACTATGCTTGTCGATATGGCTTAACTGCACTAGCCAGAGTGCATGAGCGTAGTAGTGGGTGCAACGCCGAACATGCCCTATTGTCTGTCCATCAAGTACCTACAGCCCCCAGGGGTAACAGATGTGGCAGTGGGTGGAGAGGATCATGATTGTGGGTGACCTAGAAAACTCACCATAGATATGAGACGAGGTCTAGATGCGCGGGGGGAGGTGGGGCCCTTTTTCGGCAATCACTCGCCTGCTCCATCTCTCCGTGCCAGTACTACAACAGATACAAATAGGATGACTCACTGCATATCCGCTGATATAAAAGCAGTAACACCGTCGGAGCACCGCACGAGTTTGGATGTAGGCGAACAGCATGCTAACCCATTGGGTGGCCACGTCAAAACATGATGACTCCATTTATGCACGATCAACAGAGCAGCGCAACACCTTCATATCCATTGTCGAGTTAGTCAAACTAAGCTGCCATAATCCATCGACGAACTATCTTCCATTGAGTCATCATAACTGCTCCACTGTGTCATCCACAACTCGGAGCCTGTGATCCATCTCATCCCTCCATTGTGACTGTCCCACACACTGACTTCCCACTAGGTCGTCACTTCCAATCCCGGCTAATGTGGGCCCACCTCAATAGGTGCTCCATTTATGCCCACAACAATTAGGAGTCTCCAACTAGATGCCATGCAGAAGACAGTGTTGGCCAGCTCTTGGTGGTCAACCCTGACACATGCGAGACTTTTGAGCAGATTTTCGGCTAGGTACACTCAAGCAGAAACCCAGGTGGCGCTTCTCGCCGAATGTAATCTCCTCGCCTCTAGGGACATAAGGCTAATGAGCCTTGTAGTCACTTTATACTGCAGAATAGCGATAGGGGGTCGAGTCACGGGCCGGGGGGGGGGGGGCGGAGATGAGCATCTGGCACCCAAAGCCAGTTGGACAGTAGCTTCTACATTTCATCCTCCCTGACCATTTAGGAGGGAGGGGGCACCCAGAATGGGCACGCAGAAGTGCCATGCAAACACAGCTCCGCACTCACATGCTGCCTGGCCTTGAGCTTCCTGACTTTCCAAGAGTCATTTCCCTATAGCACAGTGGCCGGTTCCTAACGGCCTCTGCCATTCCTCAATGATTATGTGCGTGAGCCCAAGGGGTCCTTATTCAAGGTGTGTCCTGACACTGGGAGTCACACAGGCACAGCCCAAGGGACATATGTGGCAGGAAACATGGCAGCTGTGTTTCTACAGGAGACAGAGAAGGGCCGTATCAGCCATCCGCCCCGGGTCTTCTGTGGTGCCTGCATCCCCCTGCCACCAGCACCATGACACAGGAAGTGAGAACGAAGGGCAAGGACAACACTGGGAATGGTTTACAGCCATCGAAGTCAGAATGCATTCTCCTATGTGCTGCTGTGTGTGGCCACAAACACAGGAGATGGCTGAGCAGAGTGAATGGAATCCCATAGGTGTGGAAAGCCCACAGTGGTCCTGGGTATATCATCATGTGATCTCAGTGGAGGCCACACTCTAGTTTCTGCCGTAGCACCTCACACTTGATGCTGAAGGTAGCCCTTCCCTCCAGGAGCTTCAAATTCCCCATCTGACCATGTGAGGATGGTGGTACACACCTGACATCCTAGCACACAGGAGGCTGAGGTGGAGAGTCACTTCACATTTGAGATCAACCTAAGCTACATAGTGAGTTCCAGGGAAGCCTGGGCTACAGAATGAGCCTGTGTCTCTAAATAAATAAATAAGAGTTGAGGTCCAACCTGTAGGACTGAAGTCAGAGTAAAGAGAGCAGGGCTGGGGTTGGGGAAGAACGAGGCAAATAAGCAGGTTCGGGAACCCCAGCCATAGCCTGATTGCCTAGGGAGCTTCGGGGTTATAAAGGACACCTCAGCTGGGCGTGGTGGCTCACGCCTTTAGTCCTAGCACTTGGGAGGCAGAGGCAGGCGGATCTTTGTGAGTTCAAGGCCAGCCTGGTCTACAGAGCGAATTCCAGGACAGCTGGGGCTACAGGGAGACCCTGTCTCAAAAAGACAAAAAAAAAAAAAAAAAAAAAAAAAGGACACCTCAAACTCAGACAACTTCCATTGGCAAAGCTGGATACTTTCTTTGCACACTACTCCATTAGGAGAAGTGGTTCGTGGTCAGTAAGTGTGACTAGACTGTCAAGCTCTGCCTGTGGTCACTAAGACCTCTGTCCCTGAAGACAACGGTTGGCAGGTGGCAGGTGAAGTGTAGACGTGAGCTATAGCAACGAGCTGCAGCTGAAGGCTGGGTGCTCAGAGGAGAAAAAAGATGGAAGGGAGCAGACCAGCATCAGCCCCCACTCATGACACCACCATGTACCCTTGGAATTAAATCAAACTGCATCAGTATATGTGAGAGTCATTTCCATCTACTTACCCATGGACAGAGTGAGCTGGTAACCACAGCAGCATCTCCCACCATGGGCCAAACACTCTTCTAAGAGATGAGCGTGTGTTCACTTACTTAATTCTCTCCCTAACCATTTTCAAGACCCCTGAAAATAGGGGCACGAAGAGGAAAGGTGACTTGCCAAAGGTCACCGCCCATCAGTGGAGAATGGAAATCTATTCCTGGAAAGCCTAGAAACCAAAACCTCTGCTCTGACCAGATGCCACGGTCCCCTTGGGTAAGGCCAAGTCCACGCTCTCCTCTATTCTCTCCAAGAGTGACACGTGCAGCTCCACAACTTTGAATTCACAGTTAAGCTTTCAAGAGAAGAGGCAGCCCTTCCATCACACTACCCACCTTTAAAATGCTCAAAAGTCTCATGAAACTAGCCGCTACTGTGTCAAGCTGGTGCACACATGGAACATTTCCAACAGGAAAATCTTCTGTGCTGCACCAAGGGGGAACAGAATCCTGGAGAGAGGAAGGACAGGAGTTAAGACTCTGGGACCTCAGATAAGACAAATGTGGGATTCCTACCCCAGCTCTGACATGATTAACTGTGTGTTATTAGAAAAGTCTCATTTTTCAACCCTTTTAAATGGTGACATCAATAACATCTCCTTCTCCTGTGGGCATCAAGACAGTTAAGTGACAGCCAGAACACACAGCACTTCACACAGTGCCGGACACACTGTACTCACTCAACTTCTCCTACCATTACTCCCAAACCCACCTCCACCTGTTATTTTGTTCTTGTTACCACAGAGCTGAAAGGCACCACCTTACAGTTCATGTAACATCAAAGATGGGGAAACTGAGTCACAGAGGAGCAACTCAGCAGGAAGGTGGTCAAGCCAGATCTAGACCATAACTCTTTGGAATCCCCAGACAGTCATCTTCCCACCAGTCTGTGCTATAAAACAATTCAACAGCCACTTTAGCTCTTCAACTTCAAGCTTTGTCTATGGGGTTTAAATATTCCATCTCTGACCAACCGTGAAACCATGGAAACTGAATGGCAAATTGAAAAGGCAGCAAACAAATTAGCTTGCAAAGCCCCACGAACGATCTAATCGCTCCAGTATTTAAGCAGCAGATATTCGCTACACTTGAGCCAAGGTCTTTCTCCACTGCTTTTATAAACCCGCACCCGTGTGTCCCATGTCCTGCATTAGCCTCCAGAACACTGAGGCCAGACTTGACATCAGTTTTCAACACCAAGGACCAGAGCCAAGCTCAAAGATGTGAAACTTCCCATCCACCCAGTGGGTACATTTGTCCTTCCATCCAGGACAGGAAATCCAAACCACACAGGCAGGCCTCCGGTTCTGTCATCTCATTCCTCATTGGAAGACCTAAGAAGAAGCATCTAGGAGTTGCATCATAGGTGAATAGAGAAAAGAAAATCATTTGGAATGGACCCAGGGGTTTTACAGGGGGACTACCAGAAGCCAGGTGACGATTGTGGTAGCCTGCCCTGATGATCCAATTCTGCGCCACACATAGTATCCACACTCCTGGCATTTACAGGGGGCAGCTGTGCTTTCTTACCAGACTACCACACAGTGTTTGGCTCCTATGTGACTTCCTGTAGCCAAATGAAATGTTAGAAATGTGATGCAGAGTCTTGAAGTGCTCTGTGGAACTGCACCTGCTGCCTCTTGTGCCCATGCTGCCCCATGAGAACATGCCCACTCAACCTAAGTAACAGAAGGTAGTCAACTGAGTGAGCGCTGCCTCTGCTGAGCTAATGCAGATAGGCCAAATCAAAGCAGGGCACCCATGACCATCACCCCTGCCGATGTCCAAAAGAATAAGCAAATCCAACTGCTATCAATCAGAAACCCACCACAGACCAGCCAGTCCATGACCAACCCAGAAGGGCAGGAGATGTCACATTAAACATTATTGTCTTGGCCACTGAACACAAGTGGTTTGTTATACAGCAATAAGTAGTTGATATAGTATCCATAATTCTTGTCTCCCTCCTCTTCCACATCTAATCCATCAGCAAGTTCCAAATAAACCTACCCACACCCTTCCAATTCCATAGTCACAAGCGTTCCAGCAGCATTTCCCACGAAGATGACTAGCAATTCCCTTTCACTTACCCTTTTGCCTCCAACCCACTCAAGGGAATAATCTGGACTTAGCATAGAACCGCAGCTCTGTCTGAGTTTCTTTTCCTGTTTCTACAAGAAAAAATTCATTGACGTGGGGATGGAGAGATGGCTCGGTGGTTAAGAGCACTGACTGCTCTTGCAGAGGACCCGGGTTTGATTCCCAGCACCCACATGGGGGCTGAGAACCGTCTTTAACTCCCATTCCAGGAGAACTCCAGTTCCAGGGGAATCCTACACCCTCTTCTGACCTCCGTGGCATTGCAGGACACGGGTGCACAAACCTACATGCAGACAGTACATTCATACACATACAAAATAAATTTAAAAATTTTAAAAAAACAGACCAAGTCCTTACCCACAGGGAGCTTTCCTAGCACGGGCTACAGATATGAACAAGTAGCTAAAAAGTAAATATCCAAATACACACACACTTGGCTCTTTGCGGGGTGCCTGGCCATGCACCAAGGCCAACAGAACAAATGCAGAGACCTCATAGGCCTTGACTGCTTTATTTATTGAAATCAGCTACAAGCGAACCAGTGAGAGGAATAGAAGCACATGAAACTCCCAGAAGCTCTAGGTCAGTCTTTTCTATACATGACTCCCATTTCTTTGTGGAACCAGCCTTAGTCCATTGAACAGTCCCCGTCAATTGTTCTTTATTATCCTGTTGTTGATGTTCTTTATTTACATATGGCTTTCTCATCATTACTCTCTAGGCCCCTACACCCAATCACTGAGTGTGGGAGATCAGCCTCCAGTGTGTCAACCCCAGCTGTGTTCTTGATGCATCCCACTCCGTGTTCATCAGAAAGCAGACCTCTGCTGGGCTGAAAGCTCCTTTTTTTCTTCTATTTCTCCATAGGGCTATAACAATTTATACCCGTTCCCATGAATTCCGAAGTTTCCCACATTATATTTCTTCCAGCAAAACCTGGTCTCACTTTCCCTTCTCCAATGCAGTAAATTTACTTTCTGGTAAATACTCCACTTGAGATAGATAATATAATTTTAGATTGTGATAGATGAGATGAAGGAAGTACAGCGGGGGAGAAAATATGGGTTATGTGGATGCTCCAGTCCGTGCTCGATCAATAATTGTTGAATAAAGAGCTTAACAAGTGGATGAATACATTAAGGGCTCTGTGTCTTCTCCCCCACCGAAGGTCAAGCATCTGCCCCTGCCTCCCTCCCCTGCACCCACTTTTCTTCCATCTCCTTGGAGCCAAACTGAATTAATTGTGTAGCTCTCCCTCCTAGAGGTGGAAGGTCCAAGGTGACAGGGTACTGTCCTCCAAGTGGTCACTGGGGAGCTCAGGGTCCCTGCAGCCCTTACTCTGTCATCTCCTGTATCGTGCCATTATCTTCTGATCAAAGCTAAGCAGCTCTCATGCCCATGATTTCTAACTAAAAGGAGGGAGTGGGTATTAGAGAATTTAGTGACCCAAGCTAGGCTGAGAACCAAGCTTGGCTGAGAACACAACCCTGGAAAAGCACCCCCGACCATATTCTTTTTTTTTTTTTTTATGTGTCTGAGTGTACTGTCTGCATGTAGGTTGGTGCACCCATGTCATGCGATGCCACAGAGGTCAGAAGAGGGTGTTGGATTCCCCTGGAACTGGAGTTAAAGATGGTTCTTAGCCACCATGTGGGTGCTGAGAATCAAACCTGGGTCCTCTGCAAGAGCAGTTGGCACTCTTAACCGCTGAGCCATGTCTCCAGCCCCTGTGACCATATTCTTCATCTCCCCAAAATGCTCCTTTTCTTTTCCATGTAACAAACTCCTACCTCAGTTGTAAAGCCCATCTCAGATGATCCAACCACAATTCAGCCATTCAGAGCAATTTGTGCTGAGGTCCATGAAGGGCGTGTGCTAAGCCCTCTGGGAGATTTACTATGATTTTCTCAGACAAAGCAACAGCACAATGTCGACATTCTCTACCCAATAAACAACCAAATTCAGCAAGTGGTACTGTGATCCCTGCTCTTGTATTATTTTTTTTTCCTAAAGTTTTCCTGAGAATCGGCTACATGGGGCCATCAACAAGCACAAGCTTAGGGAGCCAGTAGACCTACACTCGAAGCTTGGGTCTACCACTTCCTCATTGTGTGACCTTGGCCTGTCTCATTTCATCATCTTTTAAATGAGAATGGTAGCAGTGCTGCCTAACGAAGGTAATATTTCCTAAACAATATGGTCTATGTCACTTACTATTTTGTTATATCCTGTCATCAACATCACCATCATCGTGGAAAGTTCGCCATGCATCTCAATCAAGCAGGAACTCAGCTGTACATAACAGATACTCATAACAACACCAACATCCAAGATGGACAGGATAGGGCAGAAGCTTCTGGTGCCTCGAGGACCTGGGGTCCTTTATCTCTCCTATTCACCATCCCAGCCCTACATCTCTGCCAGGCTGTGCCATGGGGTAAGTGGCTGGTGACAGTGACCTGGAGGCTAATGGAACAAGACCCCTAGGCTACAAGAAGCCCTTTCTCCCCTATGAGCAGAAGCTGAGAAGCTTGAGAAAGACTTGTTGAGAACTGGGACAGGACTTATGTCAAAGGGAGAATTGGAACAAAAGACTTTTAAAATATTTTGTTGAAATTTTGTATGACATGCACAAAGCTTCAATAAAAATTGGTTTTGAAAAAAAAAATTATTGAAGCCAGCATGGTGGTGCATGCCTCGGCGGATCTCTGTGAGTTCAAGCCCAGCCTGGTCTACATAGCAAGCTTCAGGCCAGCTGGGGCTAAAGGGAGTCCCTGTCTCAAAAAGACCAAAAAAAATTTATTGAGGTTTTATGCATTTCATATAATAGATCTTAATCATATTTATACCCTCCATCCCCCCATCTGCACACTCCATAACCCCCTTCCACTGGATTTCATGCATTCTGTCATACATGATAACCCACACACTCTGGATCTCATGCATTCTGTCATACATGATAACCCACACACACTGGATCTCATGCATTCTGTCATACATGATAACCCACACACACTGGATCTCATGTGTTCTTTCATATAAGATAACCCACACGCACTGGATCTCATGTGTTCTGTCATACATGATAACACACACACACTGGATCTCATGCATTCTGTCATACATGATAACCCACACCCACTGGATCTCCTGTGTTCCGTCATACATGATAACCCACACACACTGGATCTCATGTGTTCTGTCATACATGATAAACCACACACACTGGATCTCATGCATTCTGTCATACATGATAACCCCACACACTGGATCTCATGCATTCTGTCATACATGATTACCCACACACACTGGATCTTGTGTGTTCTGTCATACAGTCAAGCATTAGTCCTACATGTCCTACATTCATGATAAGTCCTACAGTCAAGCATTAGCACCCACATGTCCCTCGGTGCAAGTTCATCCACTGGAGTCTACTCTGCCTATTTAGAGTCACTCCCTTTAAGAAGATCTACTCTCCCTCACCCACCAGTAATCAATTGCCAATAGTTCTTCAACCAAAGCCGGGGGCCTGGGGCCCGTTTCCTTCATTCTGTGCTGGGTTTTTGTCTGACTGAGTCGGTGTGGGTGTGTTGGGGAAAAAAAAGACATTTTAAATGCAATGAGGCAGAATTGACCTAGACGTTAGCATGGCTTACCAGTGTTGCCCCGGTTTGCAAAACCTCCTTAAAGATGAACAGTGCTTCTCCTCTAAGAGTGGAGCCTCTCTCTGACATTAAAACCTATCAAGCAAGCACCGTGAATTATTAGAATGACACCGCACCTCAGTATACAGAGCCTCACCACAGCAGGAAGAGCAGGGAAGGTGCAGCTAACCCTCACGTTATCCACAGAGAGAATGGGGCCATTGAACAAGGCCTCCCAGTCAGCAAATATCAAAGATGAGACTCAAATCCAGAGCTCCTCTTTCCTTGACCTTGAAATCCACTCTGCCAATCCAGATTCTGGCTCCAGAGACTTGTGTTTTCATTCAACATTTGGTCAATGCAAATCTAGTAGCTCTACCATATTGCACAGAAAAAAAATATATATATTAGGCTTCTTATAGTTAAACTAGTTTCCCATAATGTTTCTTTAAAATATACATCTGCTGGCCTGTGTGGGAAGGAAAAAAAAGGAGAAAATGAACAAATAGAAACATGGTTTTATAGGGGAAAAATACTGACTTTCTTATTCTTAAAAGATTTAAGATTATTTATTATTTTATGGGCTTGAAAACCAGGTTATATAATATATTGAACTGACTGTATTACCATGAATGTTTTCTGAGCTTTCTGAGTTTGATTTACAAGGGAAAATGCATTCATTACCACAGCATTCCATGTAGAAGTATTTCTGGGTCATTCTAACCCCTAAATAAACTAGGAAGTTCATGGAATTCTGGACTCAAATCCCTGTGACATAGGCCAAATGAGTAACTGATCTGGACTTGACCCAGAGGAGATGTTATTAAAAATAAGAACACCCAGACCTGGGACCCTGAAGCATCTACAAGTCAAACAGAGGAGGCTAGAAGGGACTGGGGTAGCAGGTAAGCTGTGCGGGTACAAAAACACACAGAGGAGGTTGAATTATTTGAAGTTTAATGTTTGCTTAAACAAGCCAAAGTTTAGCAATGCGTAGAAAGGAAAACCCTAGCTGATTTAACACTGGGCCCAGCCAAGTAGCTAATTGTAACCACTTGCTCTGAATAAGCCACTTCTTTCCCTCTGAGATTCTAATTCCTACTTTGGAAAATAAGGGTAAATGGCTGGGACACCTGAGTCCTACCTCACACTGGTGAGAAGCAGGGGACACCCAGGCAGGGGTCCATTGGTCTCTTTCCTCTGTGCCGATAGGGCACTTGATAAGCAATGAATCCCTGTCTATGTGTCTGTCCCTCAGCCCTTCACCACACAGAGCTCGGGAAGCCACATGTACCTGTCTGTGCAGTTATTCTGATGTTAGTATGTGGGAGTCAGGTTAGCCCCAATCTGTTCCCTACAATGACTTCCCTCAGAGGTAAGTTAATCAATTTGGTCTCATCCACAAAGAGCAAAGATTAGAAAATTCAATGAAAGCAAAAAATTTTTTTCTCTTATTTTTTTTATTTTTTTTATTTTGGGGTCTTTTTTCAACAGGGTCTTCCTTAGTCCCAGCTGCCCTGGAACTCACTATGTAGACCAGGCTGGCCTTGATCTCACAGAGATCCATCCAGCTCCCAAGTGCTGGGATTAAAGGTAGGCACCACCACACCCAGCTCTTATTTTTTTTTTAATCCATCTGACTAGGAGAATAAATACTTCTTATCAGCCAGATGCTCTTCTGAACTAGTTTAGACTGTGCACCAGACAAAAATGCTCCAAATATTCAGGAATAAGAACCTGAAGATAGAAGCTGAGGTGGAGAAAAGAACTGTGAGTTGAAGCATGAGTGTGTCTGCTCATCTCCATCATCTTGGATGGCGAAAGGCATGGCAGGTCGGGGGTAGAGAACCCTGTATTCAGATGACCCAGAAGCAGGCACTTCCCATGCAATATCTCAGAGACCTGAATTCCAACATCCCCATTGAGCTCTGGAGCCACCATGGCCCATTCCCGTCCACCTGACCTCATCTCTTCCCTCGTCCAGCCATGTCGGCCACTGGGACAGGTCAGGCCCTGTACTAGGGCAAGCAGGCAGCTCACTCTAGCCACTGCATTACCTATTCCCTGAGCCAGAGGTCAGCAACCTCCCCTTCCAAGCCTCTGTCCAGCACCCTTCCCCAGAAGAGGCTCCAGAGACCCCTCTGTGGAGGGAGCCCTCCATGAACTTCTCACTAAGATTCCTTTACACTCGTGGGACTTACCTCCACTTAAAATGGGTTTCTAAACTTGCTCTGCAGTGTTGTGTCAAGCTCCGCTGGACTGGGGGGGTCACGACACTGGAGATGGGATTTCTAGGCAGACTGCATTGCCAGCAGCATTCTCTCTCTCTCTCTCTCTCTCTCTCTCTCTCTCTCTCTCTCACACACACACACACACATACACACATACACACACACACACACACACACACACAAGGTGCTTCATGCATATTGCTCTACTTACTCACCTAGTCCTGCCTGGAAGGTGGGTGTTGTTGTGACCACCTGACGCTTCAGGAAACAAAGATTCAGCTAAACAATGTCATCAGTCCAAGGTAGCAGCAATCTTGGTTTTGAAACTGCACCCTATTACTACGATGAGGAATGAGGCCTAAAGTTACTTAGGGGTCTAATTAGGGGATACAGCCATGGGGGTTATGCTGTCCAGATTCCCCAGTCTGAGGCCAGGGGGAAGACACTTATTTAAGTTCCACCCACACCTCCTGGATCTGATGTCAGAACCATACAATAAGTTCAAGTGCACCAAGGTCCTGTCACCCTTCCAAATGTAGTTATTGTTGTCAATTGATTAGAGGAACATGTATGAAGAAGACGCCAGCCTTGACAGCATCTTAATGTGACTCACGTGGTAGCACAGTCCACACGCTAATTCCTCTTTGTAAAACATCAACTCAGCTGGCTGACGTGCTCCTTGGTGAGCAGCCTGCAGTGGAAGTCCAGATGAAAGAGAGAGTGCTCCAGCAGTGCCAGGCTGGGAGCCCTCCCGCCCCAAGGGAGCGCTATGGAGTCTGACCCAGAAGTCAGCCGTTGGAGTCAAGTAAATGAGAGAGATACCATTCCCCCTCCTTGCTCTATCCCATGAAATTACACCTGCACCTTTAACTGGAAGAGGACTTCCGGAAGAACTCTGACTCCTACCTTCCACAGCTACAAAATGCAAGGTAAAAGGCCTAATAATGTTACCAAAATGCACAGGTTAAATGAAGAATAAACCCATTTTATGTGTATATATATTTATCTATATCATCTATATATATATATATATTATATATATATATATATAATATATATATATATGACACTCGGCACATTCCCAGCACACAGCAAAGATTTGGTGAACAGTTTGCACATTTCTTTACAGCATGCCCATTTCCTTGAAACATGTCACCCAGAAGTAGAATTTTTATTAACTTTTTAATAAAGAAGATGAGAGAAGACAAGACTAAAATACACTTGGTCATTCCTTTTAATACCATTCATTACTCACCTGCCTTATGCAGGCTCTGAGTCCAGCTCTAAAACAGACAGAGACGAAGGGAGCAAGAACTCCAAGAACAAGTCCCTGGTGACGGTGTCTTTGCAGGTAATATTATGCTTTGTCTTCTAAATTAAATCTGTTTCCCCATGTTTAATTGGTACCATGTCTTTCCTATGCTTTGCAAAAGATGCAATGGATGGGTCAGACTGTGAGTAACTATGGAGATAAAGGTGCCTTTCAGCTCTGGGCTTTAAGCACATTCTTAACTGTTTTGTTCTTTCGCTGTGTTCCAAGCACTGTTCTAGACCCAAGGCTATAATGGTAGACAGAGCAAAGCACCTGCCCTGCAGAGGCTGCTCAGGAAGTGTTTGAAGATATGCTTTCAGGGCTAGGGAGATGGGCTCAGTAGGTTAAGTGTTGGCCACACAAGCATGAGGGCCCGGGTTCAGTTCCCAGAACCCCCACAAAAAGTCAGGTATGTCAGCATGCACAAGACCCATGCAAATTCAAGCAGACAAAAACCCATCATAGAACTGGGGAAATGGCAGCAGGTCCCAGCCTTAGCTAAAACTATTCACAGCTGATACTGCTGAGTAAGGGACAATTGATCTTTAAGGGGGTGACTCTAGACAGGCTGACTAGACTGAGTGGGTGAACTTGCACTGAGGGCTGTCAGGGGACACTAAGTTGACTCAATGAGCCTTAACATATATGACAGAATGTATGAAATCCAATGGGGCAGGATTGGTGGGAGGGCAGTTCAGATAGAGGAGGGAGCATAAAGATGATTAAGATGGTTTGTATAAAATGCACAAAAATTCAATAAAAATATACATTAAAATCACATGTGATGGCACATTTTTTAAATATTTTTGTTATTTTTATTTTATCTGTATAAGTGTATTGCATGTATGCAGATAGGTGCACCCATGTCATGCAATGCCCAAGAGATCAGAAGAGGTATCAGATACCCTGAAACTGGAGTTACATGTGGTTGTTAGCCACTATGTGGGTGCTGGGAATCGAACCTACATCCTCTGCAAAAGCAGTCAGTGCTCTTAACCACTGATCCATGATGGCACATTCTTGAAATCTCAGCACTAAGAGGTAGAAGCAGAAAGAGGCTGGGGCTTGCTGGCAGCCAGCCTAGTCTAATCAGCAAGCCCCACGTCTCAGTGAGAGACCCCATCTCAAGAAGCATGGCTCCTGAAGAGTATCAACCAAGCCTGACCTCTAGTCTCCACATGCATGATCACATAAATGCACCTCCTTGTATACCCACATACATGTGCACCTGTCTGGACATCAGTATCCACATACACATTCTCCCACACATAGATGCTATGACACATATTCTTTTGACCCTTTTCTCATTAAGAAGAGGGCTCCACATCATCCTCACTTTGAACCTGGGTTCGCCTTCGTGACTGACCAAACACAGTGAGAAAGAGACTATGTGACTCCCAGGCTAAGCCACAAGAGCCAAGCAGCCTGGAGCTGCCAGGTAAGAAGTCAGACCACCGGAGCCCTCATGCTGTAAGTGAGCCCAAGCTAGTCACATGGAGAAGCCTTGAGCCTAAAGGAGAAGGTAGACATGGTAGACCAGGTCCCAGTCTCTCCAGCCACCATAGACAGCCACGAGAAAGATGTGCAGAAGCCATCCAGCAGTGCCTTTCCCAAATCCTGTTCCAGGGAAACCACGAGAGATAGCAAAGTGACTGACATTGTGTTAAGGCACTGCGTTTTAAGGTGCAGTGTGATGCATCATCCATAAATAGCCAAAATATAGAGAAAATAACAAATAAATACATACAAAGAAGAAAAAGAGATTGGGCTGACAGAGAAAGAACTCCTTGGTGTGCTGATACCTGCACTTGAGGAAAGGAGCATCAGGACAATAGGAAGAAGATTCCCAGAGCAATGCAAAGATCCTGAGGCAGAGCAGTCTTGACATGTTCCGGGCCAAGCAAGGAGGAAGGATGTAGCTGCAACATAGCAAGGGAAGGAAGGAATAGAGAAGACTGTGGTCGGAAACGTGGCCAGACCTGATGACATAGGGCCTTGCGAGATGGCGCCAGCATGGTAAAAAGCTAATTCTCACAAAGCCCTGCTTACAACATGGTGTCCTTCAAAGCACTTTTTTTTTTACTGCTGTAGATACAGCTTAGATACAGTGGGAGTGAAACCCGAGGAGTCTTCTGCTGAAAGCTTGGACCTCAGGGTAGTGATGTAGACTGAGCGGGATATGTAAGGCTGGGTAAGAGGTCATTGGGTCATTAGGCCGTCACTCTTGGAAGGGATTAAGTGATGCTCATGAGCCCGCATGATTCAGTCAGATCCCGTGAGAGTGAACTGTCACAAGAAAGCAGGAGTGGAGGCTGGAGACGTGATGGCTCACCCGTTACAAGCTCTAGCTGCTCTCGCTGAGGACCTGGGTTCAATTCCCAGCACTCACACGGCAGCTAACAGCCATCTTTAACCACAGCTCTAGGGGAACCAACTTGCCTGAGGCCACGGAAGGGTGGAGCTAGGATTTTAATCAATGTGCTTCCAGCTCTCATGGTTCCCTGAGTGCCACAAAAAGAATTCTGGATTGTTTCCTGGGTTCCATAGGAAGCCACTGACACTCCAAAAAATCATGGTGGACATGGCATGCCTGACATTTCAACCTGACTGTTCTGGCTTCTGGGTAGAGAATAGACCACGGGGCACTGAAAGCAGAATCTAAAAGACTGTCACAGATTTAGGAATCAAGGTGGCTAGTTAAGTGCGTCGAGAAGACTTCCTGGAGTAGTCATCCCATTGCATGGGAAAGGAAACTGAGGAAGGGCAGAGCAGGCCAGAGATCACTCCGACAGTGTATGTTGAACAGTGTCAACCTTGGGCATTCCTCCGTTGATGCACCAGCTCCTCCACACTGCCTGGCACACCGTGGGCGATGGCCAGTATTTAATCAACTGGTCTACCAAGATCTACTTTGAACTCTCCAGAATCTAGTCTGTAGACTAGATTAGAAAGCACGGTTTCTCTCCAGACTTTTCAGAGACAACCTCAAGAACCCCTCCTTGCCATATATACCTCAACATGGACAATTCTTTTATCACATTGTCTACTTTTCAAGAGCAGAGGAAGAGAAGTCTCCTGTACATCCTCATACTTGAATCTGAAATGAGACCCAACCCCTGAAAGACGAATGGCCGAAGTCTCCTGACCTCATTAAGACCTCAAGACTGTGTATGGCCCCAAATTAGAAGAGGCTGTGTGTTGGTTATTTTGTTACTTAGCTTGTTACTTTGGGAAAATGCCTGACAAGAACCAGCTTGAAGGAGGAGAGGTTTATGGTGAGGAAGGCGCTGCTGCCCCAGAAAGGTGAGTTAGAAGGCCACAGTGCATCTCAGTCAGGAAGCAGAGGGAGAGGACACCGATGCTCAGCTCCCTTTTTCCTTTACATCCTGTCCAGGCCCCCAGTGCAGGTGATGGTGCCACCCACCTTCAGGGCAGATCTGCCTTCCTTGGTTAAGCCTTTGAGGAGACACTCTCATAGATACATGCAAAAGTGTGTTGCCATGGTGATGCTAAAGCCAATCAAGTTGACAATAAATATTAACTCTCCCCACCTGGCTGAGAAGCAACCACTTCCCACCGTGAGTACCCGACATGCGTTATCTCATTGGAGCCCAGCAGCACTGTCTAATAGCAATGCTGGTTGTTAGGAGATGGCTCAGTTGGTAAAGTGTTTGTCATGCAGGCATGATGTTAGTTCCATCCCCAGGACCCATGTAAAACTGCCAGGTACAGTGACATGCGCTTGTCACTAGAGAGTCAGAGACAGGTGGACACCTGAGGCTCACTGCCAGCCAACCTAACCTAGTCTGTGAGTTCCAGGCCAGTGGGAGACCCTGTCTCAAATACCAAGGTAGACAGGGCCTGAAAAACGATACCCAAAGTTGACCTCAGGCCTCCATGTGCACATGCTCACACATACATACACACCCACACACATGTACTTGCATGTATGCACACAGAAACACACACACACACACACACACACACACACACAAATAGCAGTACTATTATCCCTTAACAAATGACCCAACCACATGCACAGAAAAATAGCTCACGGAAACTCTCCCAATTTGGTAATGATAGAAGCAGTATTCACCACAAATTAATAATCAGAACCACTGTGTTGCCCTGGGAAATAAAGTTTGACAAGGTCCAGTGAGCACCAGGAAGATTCCCATGAACAATGCCCACAGTCCAGCCCAGTCCTTACCAACTAGGGACCTGTACCACCGACTTTCCTTCTGTGAGCATCAGTTTCCTCCTCAACAAAAGGCAGATGTTAATATTTGTTTTATGAGTCTAAGAAAAATAAGGTGTTGGCCAGTGTTCTTATTAGAGTCCCAACAGTCACTACAGCCCTGCCCCCAAGTTATATGCTGATATCCTGATTCACAACAAGCTTGTATTTGGAGCACAGCCTTTAAGAGATAACTACAGTTAAGTGAGGTCATAAGGATAAGGCCTTGAGCCAATAGGATTAGTGGTTTTTATAAGAAAAGACATTTGTGCCGGGCGTGGTGGCGCACGCCTTTAATCCTAGCACTTGGGAGGCAGAGGCAGGTGGATCTTTGTGAGTTCAAGGCCAGCCTGGTCTACAGAGTGAGTTCCAGGACAGCTGGGGCTACAGGGAATACCCTTCTGAAAAGACACCAAAAAAAAAAAAAAAAAAAAAAAACCCCAAAAAAAGAAAAGACATTTGTGTTCCCTGTCCATCCCTCTCTAGATGCTAAGAGAAATGGCTGTATGAGGCCAAAGCGGTCATCCATGAGCTGGGGAAATGGAGGCTGTCTGGAAGCTGATCATCCAGCACCTTGGTCTTGGACTGTCTGGCCTCCTGGAACTGAGAGAAAATACATTTTCATTGTTGAATCCACCCAGTCTCTAGCACTTTGACCCTAGCAGCTGGGACTAAGCTCCACGTTGCCCCTCAGGGGCAACTTGCAGGAGTGGAAGACACGGCTCAGCAGTTAGGAGCACTGTAGCTCTTCCAGAGGACACAAGTTCAATTCCCAGAATCTACATCAGGCAGCTCACAACTGCCTGTAACTCTAGCTCGAGGGGTCTAATGCCTTATTCTGGCCTTGGCAGGAACCTCCACACATGTGACATAGGTATAGATATATAGATTAGATAGAGATAGAGATAGAGATAGAAGATAGATAGATAGATAGATGGATAAATAGATAGATGTAAATAAAATTAATCTTTAAAAATCTTCACATGCCGGGTATGGTGGCACATGGCTTTAATCTTAGCCCTTGGGAGCCAGAGGCAGGTGGATCTCTGTTAGTCCAAAGCCAGCCTGGTCTACATAGTGAGGTCCAGGACAGATGGAGCTATAGGGAGACCTTGTCTCAAAAACACACACACAAAAAAAAATCTGCACAAACTGGGAAGGGCGGGCAGTCCTTCCCCTTCACTCTCCCTGAACACACACATGGATCACTCTGGTCCCAGAAAAGAACAGACAGCGCTGGAATTCAAAACAGCCTGCATGGTGCAGTCTCTTATTTTAATGATTCTAATTTATCTCCAGTATAATCAATAATAAATCAAACTAAGTGGAACCAGAACAACTTTCCCTGTGGCTATGCCATGTTCAATTGGGAAAGAAAGCCCCCTTCAAAAGGCTGTGCTGATCCCCCGGCCCTCCGTGTGCAGGGAGGGCAGCTCTCCAGGAGAGTGTTCAGCGGCTTTCCTCCCTGAAGCACATTCTCCACTTGTGCCTGACAGGCCATGCAGTTTCAAGGGTACCATATACATCTGTTTAATCCCAGCGTTCGGGCCAGAAATGAGTGAAGCCTCATTTTACTTTGGGGAAATGAGGCACAGAGGTGTCAGTGACTACCTCCTGGTCACCACGATGGAAAGCTGTCTAACCCAGGTCCCATATCCCTTCCCAGGAAAAAAGTGCCTTCTGTATACAGACAATCTGTTGCTGGAGGCCTTGCAAAGGCTAGGTTTCAGTAGCTGAGTCTCTCTTCTGCTTCCATGAAGTAGTCACCTTCCTGGAAACATCCCCATCCCTCCAGGATGCTGATGCCTCAGGGTCACCCTCTGCCAGACACCAGCAAGGACAAAGATTATTCAAACAGTGACCTCTACAGGTGAATTGTGGAACAGCTATGAATATGTCCATCACCAATTTACAAGATTATAGATGAATAGCCATAAAGCAGGAAGTGAACTCAGTGTCTGTCAACCAATGACCGTAGTTATTTATCAATGATGGTGCTTTTCTGGGTCCCCATTGGTCTTCGTGGCTGAACCTTAGATGGAATAAGAACACTGGCGGCCCTGCTTTCTGCTTCCGTGGGAGAGTCATTGTAAATTATGGCCATGTTGTGGAATGCTGTCATCCAGATACGTGGCCATTGTCCTCTTGTGACTGTACAGGCTTAGAAGGTTAATGGCTACTAAGAGAGGGGCTCACAAGGCTGCACTCCACCCCAAAGATCCATACACAGTTAACAGCTGCTGGAGGAGAGACTTGTTTTCTTGAGTGGTGGAGCTGCCCAGAAGTTGTTCATGTTCCTGTAAGCAACCCTAATTAAACTCATTGCTTCATGAACCTGGCCAGGAGTAAAGATGAGATCAAAGAGGTCATAGTGCTGTTGGCATCACACTGCACCTTGTGATTGAATGGAAAGTAGGAAGGTTGGTCTCTAGATCCTGTTGGAGACTGGCTTGTCCCTTGTCACCTCCCTTCTGGACATCCTCCCAGCAGAATTGTGGGTCTCCTGCATTGTGTTCTATATGTGAACTCTTGCTTTTACAGAGCTGCTGTACATTACCTGTTATGAGCTGAATGTCCCCAAAATAGGTTCACCAAAATCTAAGCCTTCTATGAACATGGCCTGATTTGAAAACAGGATCTTAGCAGATGTAATCAAATCAAAATAAAACCACAAGGAGAGACTCAAAGGACTGGAGAGATGCCCCAGTGGTTAAGAGCACTGGCTGCTCTTCCAAAGGACCTGAGTTTGATTCCCAGTACCCACATGGCAGCTAACAACTGTCTACACCTCCAGTTCCAGGAGAATCCAATGCCCTCTTCTGACCTCCACAAACATTACATGACATGGGTGTGCTTACATACATGCAGGCAATATTCTCATACACATAAAATTTTTAAAAATATTGAGTAAATTTTTAAAAATAAGAAAAAGAAGAGACTCGAAAACACACCTGGAAGGACACCCTATGACAGCAAGGCTACCGTTCTATCTACCAACCCAGGAGTGTGAGTGATTGTTACAGATGCCAGAAACTCCAGAGGAATCCCGATTCTATCCTCGGGACCTTCAGAGCCCATGGATCTCCTGGCTCTTGGCGTTCCCATTGCCAACCTTTGGGACTGTCAGAGAAGTAATTTCAGTTGTTAGAAACCATCTAGTCGGACAGTGACCTGGTCCTCACAGCAGTGCCTGGGGGGAGAACAATTCTCTGATCTTCAGGGGAGAGCGAGCCAGGGCTCATCAGGGAAGGGGTGAGGATGGCTGGGCTGCCTTGGCTCACCCTCACTGCTGTCCACTCACACTGGATTCTCCTTTTTCCACCAACACACCAGGACATCTGATATCCCTACCAGGAATGCCCCCCCCCCAGACCTGAAGCCACTGGCCTGTCTTCCTCACCCAGGATTCCATTCAAACAGAATTCCTCGAAGGAGTCCCCCGGGCACCTAGCTCCACCCTCTACCCCATCTTGAGGAACCAAGAACACACAACAAGAACCTTGTTGCTGATTGCTTACATTCCTACCTAGTGCCTCTCCCTGTGGGAACACTTGCTTCTTAGAGGAGCTCAAATTTCCTCTCCCTCTTCCCTTGCTGTCTTTTCAGAAGGGGGCAAGACACTGAAGCTCAGTGGATGGCTGTTACTATATCTGTGAGAGCAGAAGCTCTTACCTGTGTTAATTTGTCTCTTCCATGTCACTTTGATTTCTTATTCATGTGAGGAATCTCCCTGGGGCTCGATTTCCTCTTCTGTCAAATGGGGACAATTACAGGTGACATCTTTAGAACTCGCCTTTGTGTCAGGACTGTTCCAAGCACGCTGAAGGATTAATTCACTTAAGCCTCACAGAAAACTTGTGGAGGTCCAACTGTCACATCAGTTTTACAGTCCAAGGAATGGGCAGATGAGCCAAGAAACTTCCACAGTTATACCACAGTAGCATGTGACTGATTTTCCCCTTGTCAGAGAACCTGCGATTGAGCACCATGATTTGTTCTTCCTCCAGCATCCCCAGGAATGTTTGTCTTCTTGGGCCACGTGTGAAGCAGTGTGTGGAAGCCCAGCGATGTAGACGCTAGACCCAAAAAGACAAAGAGCAAAACCTCATTCAAATAACACTCACCATAAGGAGGCAGCAGGCACAGTCCCAGAGACGAGACAGCACTGCTGCATGAGAGTCCTTTTCATAACAATTTAAGGAAGTTACTTGAGCCATTTGTGTGGGGTCTACATGTGATAGATGGGGGGTTCCACATCTGGACAGATAAGTGAGTGTCTCACTATCTTTTGTAGTAAATTTTATAGTGCTTGTTTTTTCCTAAAACTGGCTGTTTGGATGGGGCAGCATGGGTCATTAGGAAGTAGGCTCCAAATGTTTATCTACAACCTAAGTCCCTGGGGTCAGGCTGTAAGTAGTCAAGCCATGGCTTGATTGTTAAAGGATGGGAATTTTGCTTTTATTTTTAATGCTTTACCTCTACATTCATACATGCCCCCTCCCAACAGATCAACAAGTCAGAGTTCAGCATTGATGAGGGGCAAAAAGCATCTTCTGGAGCTTGCTCAGAACTGAGGAATGTCAGGGACCATAGCTGGCACTGCTGGTCCACCAGAGGGTCAGAGGACCATAAACCATAAAGGGCTGGAGGGGAATTTTGGAAAGGGGAGGGAGTGGTGCTCATAAGAGGCCATAACTGGGACCCCATTTGGGGATGGAAAGGTCCTCAGTGGTAGGAGATAAGCATCAGTATAGATGGCTGCAGTTGACATGCCTAAAATATTACCATCCAGCAACCTAGGGGTTTGTTGTCCCAGCCAGGAGGGATGCTGAATGCTGACAGAAATAAGCCTGATTACCCATTGAAGGAGGCAGGGACTGAAAATGCAGAGCAACTATAAGAATTTTTATGCCTTGGTAATTTAATACATATATAGGAACTATGATCACATCCACTCCTGCCCATAGGTCTCCCCACACATGTATATGATCTATGATCACATCCACTCTGTATTAGTCAGTTTTCTGTTGCTGTGATAAAGCACCATGACCAAGGAACTTATAAAAGGAAGAGTTTATTTGAGCTTACAATTGGCAATTGGCGGTTCCAGGGAATTAGAGTCCATTGTGGCAGGAGGTGTGGCGGCTGGATCTGGAGCAGCAAACCGAGGGTCACATCTTGCAAAGAGTACAGGAAACAGAGAGGACAACTGTAGACCACAGAGGCTTGTTAAAACTCACTAAGCCTGCCCCCAGTGACACACTTCCCCCAGCATGGCCACACCTTCTAAGACCTCCAAAAACAGTGCCACCAACTGGAGACAAATGTCTGAATACTTACAGCCTATGGGGGACACTCATGCAAACCACCACATTCCACTCCCTGGCCCCCATAGACTCCTGACCATATAAAATGCAAAATGCATTTAGTCCAACCTTAAAAGTCCCCACAGTCTTTACCAGTCTCAATGCCATTCAAAAGTCCACAGTCCAAAGTCTGCTCTGAGACTCAGGCCAATCTCCCAAACTGTAAGCTCCTGTAAAATCAAAAGACAAATTACAAACTCCCAACATACAGTGGAACTGAATACCTGAATACACATTCCCATTCCAAAAGGGAGGAATAGAGACATAGTGAGGAAATACTGGACCAAAACAAGACCAAAAACCAGCAGGGCAAACACCAAGTCCTGTAGCTCCACATGCAACTTCTTGGACTTGACTTCCAAAGGACTTAGACGGCTCAGCTCTTCCAGCTTTGCTTGCAAAACACATCTCTTTCTTAGGCTGATACCACTCCCCGTATGCAGCTCTCCTTGGCAAATATCTCACAGGTCTGGCATCTCGAAAGTCTTCTTGGGGTCTCCGCTGCCAACCAGGCTTCACATTCACAGCTTCACACAATTGCCCATCAGGGCCTACTTTATGCAGGGACACCCCTGCTGTGCTCTGCCTGACCTTGGCAGCTCTCTGAAACCGTGGAGGAAGAACTGATGACCCCTTCACTCTTGCAAACTTCATGCCTCTAAAGCCAGCACCACATGAATGAAACTGCTGTTTTGACTGCAAGTTCTGGATGGACTCTCTCCTACTTTAACCACCTTTGTAATTTTTCTCTGCCCTGGACTTGCGGGAGGATTAGCTGGGTGTGGTCTTGCCCTGAAGGTACTAATTCTTTTGTTTGCTTGTAAATCTCGAGGCCCTTCCTTAATCACTTCAATCTCTTTATCAAAAGGAAACTCTCCTTCACATGCCTTGGCCCCACCTTTAATCTTCCTAGTGCAGTTATCAGATCCAAACTGTACATTCTGCATTTCTTTCTGACCCATCTGCTCTTCTTCACTGTAGATCTGCACAATATTCACCATTAATAGCCATGCCACCATTTCTACATTAGGCTGTCTTGAAATATCCTCCACCAGAGACATCAGTCCACCGCTTTTCATCTTAGCATCAGGCAAGCATTTGGGCTGTGGGCAAACTTCTGCCAGACTCTTTATCAAAATATCCTGGTTGCTGCCTAGGTCTTTAGTTTCCCCTGGAACCACATCTTTTGCAGCCATGCTTTCTTCCAGGCCTCCACTAGAATGGCCCTTTAAGCTCTGCTTACAATAGTCAACAGCCTTTCCAGCCCAAAGTTCCAAAGTCTTCCACACTTCTCCAAACATCCACATGGTCAGGTTCTTCACAGCCAACAGCCCACTCTCTGGTACCAATAACTGTATTAGTCACTTTTCTGTTGCTGTGATAAAGCACCATGACCAAGGAACTTATAAAAGGAAGAGTTTATTTGAGCTTATGATTGGCGGTTCTAGGGAATTAGAGTCCATTGTGGCGGGAGGCGTGGTGGCTGGGTCTGGAGCAGCAAACTGAGGGTCACATCTCACAAAGAGTACTGGAAACAGAGAGGGCAACTGTAGACCACAGAGGCTTGTTAAAACTCACTAAGCCTGCCCCCATTGACACACTTCCCCCAGCATGGCCACACCTTCTAAGACCTCCAAAAACAGCGCCACCAACTGGAGACAAATGTGTGAATACCTACAGCCTATGGGGGACACTCATGCAAACCACCACACACTCCCACCCACAGGTCTCCCCATACATGTATATGAACTATGATCACATCCACTCCCACCCACAGGTCTCCCCATACATGTATATGAACTATGATCACATCCACACCCACCCCCCAGATCTCCTCATAGATGTATATGAACTATGATCACATCCACACCCACCCCCCAGATCTCCTCATACATGTATATGAACTGTGATCACGTCCACTCCCACTGCAGGTCTCCCCATACAATGTATATGAACTATGATCACATCCACTCCCACCCCAGGTCTCCCCATACATGTATATGAACTATGACCACATCCCATCCCCCAGGTCTCCCCATACAATGTATATAAACTATGTTCATATCCACTCCCACCCCAGGTCTCCCCATACATGTGTATAACTATGACCACATCCCATCCCCCAAGTCTCCCCATACATGTATATGAACTGTGATCACATCCACTCCCATCCCCCCAGGTCTCCCCATACAATGTATATGAACTGTGATCACATCCACTCCCACCCCAGGGCTCCCCATACAATGTATATGAACTGTGATCACATCCACTCCCACCCCAGGGCTCCCCATACATGTATATGAACTGTGATCACATCCACTCCCACCCCAGGTCTCCCCATACATGTATATGAACTGTGATCACATCCACTCCCACCCCAGGTCTCCCCATACATGTATATGATCTATGATCACATCCACTCCCACCCCAGGTCTCCCCATACATGTATATGAATTGTGATCACATCCATTCCCACCCCCCGGGTCTCCCCATACATGTATATGAACTGTGATCACATCCACTCCCACCCCAGGTCTCCCCATACATGTATATGAACTATGACCACATCCCATCCCCCAGGTCTTCCCATACAATGTATATGAACTATGTGGTTTCACATCCACCTCCCCACCCCCAGGCCTCCCCATACATGTATATGAGACTATGACCACATCCCATCCCCCAGGTCTCTCCCATACAATGTATATGAACTGTGATCACATCCACTCCCACCCCAGGCTCTCCCCATACATGTATATGAACTATGACCACATCCCATCCCCCAGGTCTCCCCATACATGTATACGAACTATGACCACATCCACATCCCATCACCCCAGGTCTCTCCCATCACAATGTATATGAACTGTGATCACATCCACTTCCGTCCCCTCCAGATCTCCCCATACATGTTCCAACTTCATGTCCCCTTTTTTCTGATACCACTGTATTCATTTTCTGTCTGTTCCTGTGGTAAATCGCTCCTGACCAAAACCAACTTGGGGAAGAAAGGGTTTATTTCAGCTGACAACTCCCAGGTCACCTCCATCACTGAGGAAAGTCAGGGCAGGAACTTCAGGCAGGCGGAAGCTGGAAGCAAGCAGGAAGCAGGAAGCAGGAACTAAAGCACAGACCAGGAACACTGCTTACTGGCTGTCTCCCGTGGCCTGTGCCAAGCTTTCTTTCTTTTTAATGTGTTTTATGTGAATTTTTTTCATTCATACAAAAAAAAATCTTAATCAGATTTAGACCCCCCACCTCCAACCACACCCACATAATCCACCCCACCCAGATCTCATGCATTCTGTCATATATGTTAAGGCCTATAAGAGTCAGCTTTTACACCCAGATGCCTCTCAGTGCAAGTTCCATCCACTGGAGTCTAGACAGCCCATCTAGAGTCACTCCCTTAAAGATCATTTGCCAAGTTCCTCAGCTAAGGTTGGGCCTTCTGTCCATTTCTCCAGTTCTCTGTTGGGTTTTTGTCTGTTGATGCTGGGTCTTGTGCTGACCATTCTGTAGGTTCATTATGAGCAGGTCTCAGGAGCTTTTAGACTTTTTTCCTATGGTCATCACTCCCCTGGCTCTTACAATCTTTCTGCCCCATCTTCTGCAATGTCCCTGAGTTCACAGGTGGGTGAGTTTTAATATAGGATCCTATCCAGGGACATGCACTATTCTCTACACAAAGTGTAGAGAATACACAGTTGTGGCCTTCTGTGTGCATGAGCACCTTGTGCATGGGAAGCTTTGCTGGTGAGAGTGAGGGATGCATTATTGTTCTCCCTCCCCCTGTACTGCTATGTTCCATGAGGCTTTGGTGTGGAGGTTCCACTGTAAGTGTCACTTAGGGCTGGGCACTCACAGACATATATTCTCTGTGTGTACCAGTTGTGGAACTCTGTAATAGGCGACAGGTATTATCAAGGGGAAAATCAGCTTGCTTGCTTGCTTTTTTTTTCTTTTTTTTTATTATTTTTATTTATTCTTTATGTGTATGAATGTACTGTCTGCATGCATGTCTGTGCACCCATGTCGTTGCAATGCCACAGAGGTCACGAAGAGGCGTATCAGATTCCCCTGGAACTGGAGTTAAAGACGGCTCTCAGCCACCAGTGGGTGCTGGGGATCGAACCAGGGTTTCTCTGCAAGAGCAGTCGGCGCTCTTAACTGCTAGCCATCTCCTCCCAGCCCCCAGCTTGCTTTCTTATACAAACTTTAACCACCTGCCCAGGCATGGCACTGCCCACAGTGGGATGCTAACAATTACAATTAATAACATGTGTCAAAGTCATAGCCAGAGGCCAATCCATTGGAGGGAATGTCCCCAGGGTGTCAAGTTGACATCTGAAGTTGCCCAGCAGCACAGCCACTAAGTCCACTGAGTGTCATCCACACCCACGAGGATGTGGAGTGGGCAAAAAANCCCCCCGGGTCTCCCCATACATGTATATGAACTGTGATCACATCCACTCCCACCCCAGGTCTCCCCATACATGTATATGAACTATGACCACATCCCATCCCCCAGGTCTTCCCATACAATGTATATGAACTATGTTCACATCCACTCCCACCCCCCAGGCCTCCCCATACATGTATATGAACTATGACCACATCCCATCCCCCAGGTCTCCCCATACAATGTATATGAACTGTGATCACATCCACTCCCACCCCAGCTCTCCCCATACATGTATATGAACTGTGATCACATCCACTCCCACCCCAGGTCTCCCCATACATGTATACGAACTATGACCACATCCACTCCCACCCCCAGCTCTCCCCATACATGTATATGAACTGTGATCACATCCACTTCCGTCCCCTCCAGATCTCCCCATACATGTTCCAACTTCATGTCCCCTTTTTTCTGATACTCACTGTATTCATTTTCTGTCTGTTCCTGTGGTAAATCGCTCTGACCAAAACCAACTTGGGGAAGAAAGGGTTTATTTCAGCTGACAACTCCCAGGTCACCTCCATCACTGAGGAAAGTCAGGGCAGGAACTTCAGCAGGGCAGGAAGCTGGAAGCAAGCAGGAAGCAGGAAGCAGGAACTAAAGCACAGACCTGGAGGAACACTGCTTACTGGCTTGCTCCCGTGGCCTGTGCCAAGCTTTCTTTCTTTTTAATGTGTTTTATTGAATTTTTTGTTCATTTCATACAAAAAAAAATCTTAATCAGATTTAGACCCCCCACCTCCAACCACACCCACATAATCCCCCCACCAGATCTCATGCATTCTGTCATATATGTTAAGGCCTATAGAGTCAGGCTTTTACACCCAGATGCCTCTCAGTGCAAGTTCATCCACTGGAGTCTAGACAGCCCATCTAGAGTCACTCCCTTAAAGATCATTTGCCAAGTTCCTCAGCTAAGGTTGGGTTCAGCTGTCCATTTCTCCAGTTCTCTGTTGGGTTTTTGTCTGATTGAGGCTGCCTGGGTCTTGTGCGTACTGACACCATTGCTGTAGGTTCATATGAGCAAGTTCCAAGAGGCCTGGAAGACTGTTCATGCATCAACCCTGGCTCTTACAATCTTTCTGCCCCATCTTCTGCAATGGTCCCTGAGTCACAGGTGGGTGAGTTTTAATATAGGAGTCCTATCCAGGGACATGCACTATTCTCTACACAAAGTGTAGAGAATACACAGTTGTGGCCTTCTGTGTGCATAGCACTCTGTTGCATGAGGAAGCTTTGCTGGTGAGAGTTGAGGGATGCATTATTGTTCTCCCTCCCCCTGTACTGCTATGTTCCATGAGGCTTTGGTGTGGAGGTTCCACTGTAGATGTGTCACTTAGGGCTGGGCATCTCACAGACATATATTCTCTGTGTGTTACCAGTTGTGGAACTCTGTAATAGGCGACAGGTATTATCAAGGGGAAAATCAGCTTGCTTGCTTGCTTTTTTTTCTTTTTTTTTTTAATTTTTATTTATTCTTTATGTGTATGAATGTACTGTCTGCATGCATGTCTGTGCACCCATGTCGTGCAATGCCACAGAGGTCAGAAGAGGGTATCAGATTCCCCTGGAACTGGAGTTAAAGACGGCTCTCAGCCACCATGTGGGTGCTGGGGATCGAACCAGGGTTCTCTGCAAGAGCAGTCGGCGCTCTTAACTGCTAGGCCATCTCTCCAGCCCCAGCTTGCTTTCTTATACAAACTTTAACCACCTGCCCAGGCATGGCACTGCCCACAGTGGGATGCTAATCAATTAGCAATTAATAACATGTGTCAAAGTCATAGCCAGAGGCCAATCCATTGGAGGGAATGTCCCCAGGGTGTCAAGTTGACATCTGAAGTTGCCCAGCAGCACAGCCACTAAGTCCACTGAGTGTCATCCACACCCACGAGGATGTGGAGTGGGCAAAAAACGAATGGCTACATCTCCAAAGCAAAATGAGTCCCCCTTCCTGAACAGCTATAAATTACATCTATGACACAATGTAACAAAGATTCCCTGTTTATACATTGTGAAACATCAAGATTCTCTAAGGAAATCAAGGAAAAGGAGGTAGAAACAATGTAAGAGCCAGCGAAGCGGGAGTGCTGAGAAATGCTGCCTTCTGAGCATGGCAGTGTTGCTACTCTTGGGAACTTATAGCAGCTGCAGTGACCTGCACAGAGTGGGAAATGTTAGTGCAAGGGTGAGACAAGCCAACCATGGCCACTCCCATCTAAACAATTATTGGAAACACTGCCAATGAGAAGAACAGAGAAGTAGGCTCAGCATGAAATAAAGTGTTATCCCTCAAGAGAAGGAGAAGGAAAGAATAGTCTGCTCAGCCGGGGGGGGGGGGGGGAGCGAGGATGTGTGTGTGTGTGTGTGTGTGTGTGTGTGTGTGTGTGTGTGTGTGTGTGTGTTTACTGGAAGCTCTCAAGAGGCAGGAGACAAATTAAGACAGGAGACAAATTAAATTAAGGTACTCTCCATTAGTGTCTACCAGTTGCCTGGTGATGCCCTGAGGATCCTCTGGGGTCTGGAATGTCTAAGAGGAGTTTAAGAAGCAAACTTAAACTTAAGAGTGAGGTAAGACATAAGAAATTCAGGTCAAGCTAAGAATGAATGTGACAAATCCAGCTGGGATGGAGACTTTTCAACAGAGAGTTGAATTTTTATGTACTCAGAGCCAGACAAATTAGTTCCAAGAATAGAGTTGAATATTTTTGAAAAGATGTTTTAAAATATTTATACTATATGTATATTGTGTCTGAGTATATGTGTGTGTGCAGGTACCTGAGGAGGCCAGAAAGGGGCATCAGATCCCTTGGAACTGGAGTTACAGGTGACTGTGACTTGCCTGATATGGGCACTGGGAACTGAACCCAGGTCCTCTGGGAGAGGGACAAGTGCTCTTAATGACTGAGCTTTCTCTCCAGCCTCTGAGTAGATGTTTTATGGCAGCCAAGGAAGTATCTGCCTGGGAGTACAGGTAAGGGGAACCACGGTGCAATCCAGTTTTCCCTAGCTTGACTAATTTTTAAATTGAGTTATGTACAATGGGTCCGTAGATTTACTCATGTGACACTGAAGAGCATTTCTAAGTCCTCCATTGGTTTATGACTCAAATATGGATCTTTTCCATCTTACCTTGGGCACTTTTTGGAAAACAGGATTTTGTCTTGGGCAAATAAACCAAAATAGTAATTTGATGGAGTTTGGATATTGTTGAGTATTTAATAAGATCTGGTAAATTCCCTTTTGTTTTATTTTTTGAGACAGGGTCTCCCTGTAGCTCCAGCTGGCCTAGAATTCACTATGTAGATCAGGCTGGCCTTGATTTCACAGAGATCCACCTGCGTATGCCTCCTGCGTTCTGGGATTTAAGGTATGTCCCACCATGCCTGGACATAAGGCCCCTTTTAAGTTGATTACTACTGGTTTTCATGAATGACCTTCACTACAGTCTTCAAGAGAGACAGGTCCTGCTAAACGAGGTTGGGAAGAGACTTAATAGGAGGCTGGTACTATTCTGTTTTGTGATTAGTAATTTGTTGAGGGCTGTGCTTTCTTGCTGGGTGTTTAAGGCCATGTAGGTGGCCTAAGTTAACCAGTTCTTCATTGTTTCCTTTGTTTTGTTTTTAGAATTTGTTCCATCTGCTGGGACAGCTCAAGACTTCCCTGACCAAGTGGCCTCTCTTGTAGTGTGGAAGGCTTTTGTCTCTGATAATGCTCCTCCTTGTAGCATGTGCACTGGTGAGAGTTCATTCTCTGGAGTCTCCATGGCTTCAATGATGCAGATAACAGGTGAGTAATGGGAGTGGAACAGCTTCTTGAGGGGAGATGCACTGCCTCCTAGGTCCCGGCTGCCCTTAGGACCTCATATGTCTGATTCCCCTTGTCCCTTTTCCCTTCACTTTAGACATCTAAGCTGTAGTCATTGAATACCCAGAAGAACAACTTTATCAGGCTTAAAGAAATACTGGATTGTTTCTTTCACTGTACCGAAGCTCTTGAGTTTAATAAGGTCCCATTTGTCAATTGTTGACCTTATTTATTACACAGCTGCTGTCTGATTTAGAAAGTCTTTTCCTACACCTATGTCTTTTAGGTTACTACCAATGTTTTCTTCTATTATTTTCAGAGTTTCAGGTTTCACATTGAGGTCTTTAATCCATTTGAAGTTGATTTTTGTACATGGCGAGAGGTAGGGATTTAGTTTTATCCTTCTACAAGTGGTGATCCAGATCCATTTATGCCAACACCACTTGCTGAAGTTACTACCTTTCCTCCATTGAGTCTTCTTGGCCTCTTTGTCAAATATGAGGTGGCTGAAATTGGATGTGCTCAGATTCAGATCCTCAATTTTGTTCCACTGATCTACAGGCCTATTTTAATGCCAATACCAGGCTGTTTTTATGACTATAGCCCAGTAATATAGTATGAAGTCTGGTGTGGTAATCCCCCCTGTATTGCTCTTTTTGCTCAGGGTTCTTTTGACTATCTAGGGTCTTTTGTTTCTCCATATGAACTTTAGGATATTTTTTTCTAGGTCTGTGAAGAAGCTCATGAGGATTTTAATTGGGATTGCATTGAATCTGTATATTACTTTGGGCAGGATTGTCATTTTTACTATATTGATTCTTCCAATCCACGAGTATGGGAGGTTCTTCTATCTTCTAGTGTCTTCCTCAATAACCTTGAGGGGTTTTAAATCTTCATTGTAGAGATGTTTAGTGCATTTGGTCAGGTTTGTTCCTAGATGATTTATTTTTTTCAAGGCTATTGTGAATGGGAAAGTCTCCTTGTATTTGTTCTCCAATTGTTTGTTATTAGCATAAAGAAAGGCTACTGATTTTTCTAAGTTGATTTTGTATCCTGCCACTTTACTAAACCTGTTGATGATTTCTAGGAGTTTTCTGGTGGAGTTTTTGGCATCCCTTAGGTCAACTATCATGTCATCTGCAAAAAAGGATAGTTTGACTTCCTCTTTTCCAATTAGTACTCCTCTAATTTCCTTTTCTTGTCTTATTGCTCTTGTGAGAATTTCAAGCACTATATTGAAAAGGAGTGGGGATAGGGAGCAGCCTTGCCGGGTTCCTAACTTTAAGGGGAATGCTTGAAACAATCAAAGAAGTGAAGATAAAACCCACAGAGTAGGAAGAAACTTTCACCAATGATACATCTGATAGAGCATTAACATCCAGAGTGTATAAACTACTCAAAAAACAAAGGAGGAAGAAAACAAATGACCCACTCAAAAGATGGAATAAAGAGGTGAACAGAGACTTCACCAGTGAGGAAATAAAGATGCCTGAGAAACATCTTAAAAAGTGCTCAACATCACTAATAATTAAGGAAATGCAAATTAAAACCACCTTAAGAGTTCATCTTACTCCAGTAAGCCTAGCTGTGATGCAGAAAACAAAGGATACTGTGCTGGATAGCTTTAGTGTCAACTTGACACACCTGGGTTGAGGGAGCCTCAATTAGGGCTCCATTGGATTGGCCTGTGGCCAATCTGTGGAATATTGTCTTGATGGCCAAGCAGTGTGGAAGGGCCCAGCCCACAATGAGTGGTGCCACCCTGCGCAGGTGGTTGTGTATGGTATAAGAAGGCAGGCTGGGCATGAGCCAGAGGAGCGAGCAAGCCAGTGAACAGCATTCCTCCGTGGCCTGTGCTTCAGCTCCTGCCTCCAGGTTCCTGCCCTGAGTTCCTGCCTTGGGCTCCCTGAGTGATGAACTGTGACCCAGGAGATGTAAGCTGAATAAACCCTTTCCTCCCCAAGTTGGTGTCGGTCAGAGTGTTTTGTCTGGAAGTGTTTGCAATGGAAGACAAACTAGGACAGAAATCAAATGCTGGCGAGGTTGTGGGGAAAGGGAAACACTCATCCACTGCTGGTGGGAATATAAACTCATACAAGCACTATGGAAAGCAATGTGGAGAACTCTTAAAAGACTGAAAATGAGCTTACCACCTGACCCAGTGTATATACCTACAAGACTCATCCTATCACAGAGATACATGCACATCTATGTTTATTGCAGATCTCTTCACAATAGCAAAGAGCTGGAAAAAACCCAAGTGTCCATCAACTGACCAGTGGATAGACAAAATGTGGTATGTCTACACAATGGAATTTTATGCAGCAGAAAAGAAAGATGACATCATGAACTTTGCAGGTAAATGGATGGAACTCAAAACCATTATGCTAAGTAACACAGTCCCAGAAAAACAAAGATGAATGGTATCCCGCATTTGTGGATGCTAGCACCAAATCCCTAGTTGAAAGGCAAGCTGAGGGCTGGAGAGATAGCCTAGCAGTTAAGAGCACCAATTGCTCTTGCAGAGGACCCAGGTTTGATCCACAGCACCCACATGGCAGCTGAGAACCGTCTGTAACTCCGATTTCAGGAGAACTCCAGTTCCAGGGGAATCGGAGACCCTCTTCTGACTCCGCGGCATTGCCCCACATGGGTGCACAAACCTACATGCAGACAGTACATTCATACACATACAAAATAAATAAATTAATTAATTAGTTAATTAATTAATTTTTAAAAAAAGAAAGGCAAGCTGAGCAATGTTAATGTTATATTTCTTTTTATCTGAAAGCAACTGTACTGTTATAATGTGAATCCCTTAACAGGCTCTAAAATTAACTTACCACCTATTTTCAGACTTTGGAATTTTGGTATATGGGTAGAGGGTATTATTCATATTTTATAGTAATATAAAATCAAAAGGAAAAATGTGAACTCCTAAACATATTTTGGAATTAACATACTGTTTATTTTCAGAGGTCATAATTTTGGTATATACGAGATGTATATATAGGCATATTTTGGAGCAATACAAATGGGAGGAAACAATGATGAAAGGACTGGGTCAAAGGACTGACTGAAACAGCTTCTGCCCAAAACAACAAACCTCTGCAGAGAAAAACTTTAAAAAGACTGAGAAAAAGATGCAAGACATGTATGGCAGAATGCATGATCTGGGGTGGGGTGGGGGACAAGGAAAAGGGAGTGTGTCTAAAGTGTACTGAGAAATGATGTATGAAACACACAAAACATCAGTAAAAATATTTTATTAAAAAAGAAGTACTGGATTTTACTTTTAACTTTGTGTAACAATTAGACAAAGCTTGGAGATAGAACAAATTTTTAAGTAAATCCTTATTGTTAAGACTCAGAATTTTTAGTAGCTAAAAGTCTGACAAATATCCAAAAACACAATTATCTTGGTAAAACATAAAACCTTTGTTTTTAAGCCAGTTTTTGTAAATGTTACCGAGAGCAGATCAATATCCTAAGAGAGCTTCATTGTTTTAAACAGAAGACCAGATTTTAGTTTTATATCAACATACTGAATTTTGACATTAGGAATTTTAACACCTTTTAAATTTTTTCCTCATTAATGTCACCAAACAGAACAACATAAACACCTTTATCACACTGTTGAAAGAATTGAATCTAAATTACATTTATGACACAATGAAACACTGATTCCCTGTTTACAGAATGCAAAGCTCTCAGGTTCTTGTTTGTTGCCTGTTTTAGATGGCCTCCATTGTCACTTAGATTTCTAAAGGCTCCTTTACGTGTTTTGGTCTTGAATGAATCTAAGAGTTGCAGAATACTGAATTCCAACAAGAGCTGGCCAGGATTTAAAAAGGCTTTTAATAATATTGCACATCAAATCAGAGGAGAGACAGTCAAAAATCTTCATATGTTAACCTGGTGATTGGAGTTTTGGAGACTAAAGGCATCTGTCTCCCAGAAGAAATAAGGAAGCTAACAAAAGTTTATTTTTTTCCTAGAGAATGAGAAGGAAGAGAAGGAAGAAGAAGAGGAATGAAAAAATGAATAGGAAGGAGAGGAGGAAGAGGAAGGAGGGAAAGAAGAAGGGGAGAGAGAAGGAAGAAGGGAAAAAGGAGGATGGGGGAAGGAGGAAGGGGAGGAAAAGGATGGAGAAGGGGAAGGGGAGGAGGTGGAAAGAAAGAAGGAAGGGGGGTGACAGAGCCAGGACAGCAGTGCAGTCTGGACAGGACACTCGCTATTGGGTCCAGAGATGGCAGGCTGAACCCAGAGCACTTGTGCAACAGAGCAAGTCAACGTGTAGAACAGAGAGCCATCTCAGCGAGCTGTGGAGAGCCAGCACGCCTTGTCCTGGGGTGTGCTCAAGGGTCAGATTAAGGTGTAGAGGATTCTATTAGTGTTTGTGTGTGTGTGTGTGTGTGTGTGTGTGGAGATTTTTTTTCTTTTTCAATATACATTGTATTGAATTTTGAGAGTTCATCTCAGGAGTTAGTTTAGTTAGAGGGAACAAAGGGCAAAAGGACCCACTATGGATCCTACCAAGGGGCAACTTCAGCCCACAAGATGTTCCCAGCTGGAAACAGACTTCCTATTTGTCCACAAGGGATCCAGAACAACACTTTCCCTGAGAATAGAGCCCCTGGCTTATGAAGGTGTGACCCAGGCTCACCTGGATCCACCTTTGTTGCCCAGTCTGGAATGTCCATTAGGCTAGGTTAGACTTGAGCAGACACTTGGAACAGACACGTGGCCATGGCTCAGTTATGAGGAAGAGAAGACTCTATGCCCTGGAGAAGTAAAAGCTGAGTCATGAGTCTCAGATCAGGAAGTCTGGCCCCGAAGAAGAGCAGGCACATGCAATGTCAGCCACATGCAACGTCAGCCACACATGTTATGCCCCTTCCTGCTCCTGGACACAGTGGCTGCATGTGCTGGAGATGGGGAGGTCTGACCAAAATGGCAGTGGCAGGCACAGGCACTCGTGGCTCCATCCCACACCTGGGAGCAGCGACTGCTGATGCTGGAGAGAGGAGCGGACAGCTGGAGTCCTGACAAGAAAGTATTGGAAAGAAGAAAGGCTACCGAAGGGGAGAGGTCTCCATCCACAGCTCACAGAGGGTCCTCAGTCGAGAAGGGAAACTCCTTCGTGAGAGCCACAGCAGAAGAGTAGATCACCACTGTCTTGCCTTGACCTTGGGCAGCCGCCACTTGAAGCAGCTGTGAGTGTACCCCAGTCCACATGTGCTAAGACTCCTGTATACCCCGCTGCCGGGCGCAGGAGATGCTGCCGACTCCTCCCCCAATGACCCAATGTGTTCAGGCTCATCATTTTCTTTTTCTTAATTTTTTTATTTGTTATTATTTTTTATGTGTATGAATAGTATACCATCTGCATGTAGGTTGGTGCACCCGTGCCGTGCAATGCCACGGAGGTCAGAAGAGGGCATCGGATTCATCACTTTCAATTCCAAAAATGATGCAGAAAGAAAAGACGATGCCTCATGATTATTCCACTAGGCCCCTACTAACCAGTCTCTATCAATGGGCTCATGGGGTGAGAGCCTGTAGGAGCTGGGGAGATGGGAAAGCACCCCACATCTCCCTGTACCCTTGTGAGTGGAAGCACATGGAGAAACTGAGAGGGAGAAAGTTGTAGGAAGCTTCCTTTGCCACGAGCAGGTACAGTGCGGTCCTGCTAAGGGAAGGGGAGCACAGTGCCCACCTTGCGGACACCACAGGGAAATGACCCCTCGGTGCAGAGGTCAGTCGTTACTTCCCAAACCCAACCTGAGAGGTACTTCCAACTCAGGTCCTTAGCCTGGGACAACGGAACATTTCTCGCCTTGGCCATGCTTTTTCCACTTGCCCAAAGACTGCTGGCCCCTGGACAGGAATTTCAGGCCAATGGCTGATGGCCTATTTTCAGGCTACACCAACTCACAATTCACTTCACTCACACCAGCTATCCCGGTTGGAGGTCTGAAGGACTGGTGTCCAACCCACTGGTCACCTGAATGAAATTCAGACCTGCTTTGGCCTGAATGCACGCAAAAATAACAGCTGGGAATTCTGTGTAATGATGGTAATGGAGGATTGAATTTATTACCTGCTACAGCTTACTTTTATAAGCAAAATGACATCAGCTCCCAGAGCCAATCACAGACCCCCAGTTCCGTGCCACTGCACACTGCTGCCCCACCCAGCATCATGCACGTGGGCCACATTGCTTGCTCCTTCCTGGGGTGGGGTCAGAGAAATCCCATGACTCTCACATACATGGTGCCCTGAGGGGTGCTGGCTGAGAACTAGCCCCCAATTCAAACTGGATCTTCCCACAGAAAGTGTCCCAGAGGGGCATGAACTGAGACCACAGAGGACACAAAGCCCCTCTTCATGTTAACAGGACAGTCAATTCCCTCAGAAGCCAAGTGTGCTGGATAGCTTTAGTGTCAACTTGACACACCTGGGTTAAGGGAGCCTCAATTGGGAAATTGGCTCCATTGGACTGGCCTATGGCCACGTCTGTGGAGTATTGTCTTGATTGTTGGGCAATGTGGGAGGGCCCAGCCCACTATGGGTGATGCTACCCTGGGCAGGTTCTTGTGTACAGTATAAGAGGGCAGGCTGGGCATGGGCCATGGGGAGTAAGCCACTGAACAGCATTCCTTCATGGCCTGTGCTTCAGCTCCTGCCTCCAGGTTCCTGCCCTGAGTTCCTGCCTTGGGCTCCCTGAGTGATGATGAACTGTGACTGAGGAGATGTAAGCTGAATAAACCCTTTCTTCCCCAAGTTGGTGTTGGTCAGAGTGTTTTGTCACAGCAATGGAAGACAGACTAGGACACCAAGTTTCTAAAACCAGCTAACCTGCATTAAGAGACTCAGCCATCTCATGTTGGCTCCACCCAATTTTTTTAAAAAGCACCAGGAACCACTGGGACAGAGTGAAACAGCGACAGTGGTATATCCCAGTGGGCCAAGGTAATGAATGCCCAGGGCTCTCTGTTTGGGTCAGAGATTTTGGTAGTGGACAAGTCCACCAGGCTTATGACAGGGTTGGAGGAGGGGGTCAAGACACACTCCCTTCCCATTCCAAGTTCCAGTCCTGATAGGCTCAGGACCCTTTCTCAGTTTTCCTCCAGCCCCACTCAATTTGAGCTGGAGTCTTTCTCTGGCTCCACGGAAACAGTGGTAAAAGACAGGGGTGCAGGGCCCGGTGCTGGGAAGGAGGAAAAGGAGCCACCAGCTAACTTTCCATCCATTTCCATCCCAGTCAGGGTGAATGAACAATAATACCAGATAGAAAGTGTGTGGGGGCCTGCCAGTCCCATCCTTATGCCTGAAGGAGGGGCCTAGGGGAGGAGGAAAGAAGAGAGACCCTGTCCCTCCTTCTCCAGAATACAGAACACCCAGAAGAGGACAGATGGCAGAGCTGAGCCCAAAAGTAGCTAGGGACTGAGTGAAGTGAGTAATGTTTAGAGTCTGTAGGATAGCATTTGTGGGTTCCTCTCCAGAAAGGAATGCCAGAAACAGTAAAGAAAAGCCAAAGAACGCCAAGGGTGGTGGCACACCTTTAATCCCAGCCTTCGGGAGGCAGGGTCAGACTCAATCTCTGTGAGATCTCTGTGAGATCGAGGCCACCTGGGTTCACATTGTGAGTTCCAGGTGGGCTGTGACTAGGGATATCCTGTCAAAAACAACCAACCAGAAAGAAAAGAAAAGAAAAGAAAAGAAAAGAAAAGAAAAGAAAAGAAAAGAAAAGAAAAGAAAAGAAAGAGAGAGAAAGAAAGAAAGAAAGAAAGAAAGAAAGAAAGAAAGAAAGAAAGAAAGAAAAGAAAAGCTAAAGTAGGAGCTGGGAGTGAAGCCAAGTTGCAGAATGGCTTCCTTTAAGCCCCACGCAGGGCCAGAGATGAGGACAGTAAAAATCCAGCAAGAATGTATTGAAACAAACCACAAGAAAGCCATGGGTGAGTTCGCAGAGAAGAGACTGCACCACAGAGACGGGGTGGCCACTCTTTTTTATAACAGGAGGCTACTTGGTTTTTATCTCATGTCTTGTTTTTGCGGAGCCAATATTTGGATAGAGAGGTAGGCATCCATTTTGTTATGTGATCTGTTTTATATTACAATATGTCTTTCTTGGGACTGGCCATTGAGATAGGATACCTACTTTGGCCTATAGTCTATGGCAGAATTGGTGTTATGTGTGAGTCCTGAGCCTGGATCTCTATTGGCCTTCCAGCCTCTGCAAACCTGACCCAGTATGAGGGTATCAGCAGTACCCAGTTAGAGGATGAGGGCAGTGACTCATTCCATCTAGTAGCCCACCAACAGCCAGTCAACCTCCAGACAGGGCCGTCCAGGGGACCTACAGCTGGCCATGGTGGTGTGAATGACACCAGTAAGATCAAAAACACACCCAGGAGAGCCCAGTGCTGGGTCAGGCACAGAATCAGAAGCTGTGGTTTCAGTTGCTTAGCTTTGGGGTAGCCTGTGGCACAGAGGAGCCTAACTATTCTATTCCCACCTGCCATGGATCCAGGGACTACCAGCATCTGCTCATCAGTGGGCTTCCCACTGATGAGAACGGGAGATAGCAACCAGACAGGAAGTTTCAGTGCTAGGATCCCAAAAGCTATAGACGGAGACCTGACCGCACCATAAAGGAGGCACCTGGACACCTGGGGGGCAGACAACTCCCCAGGCCTCACCCTGGTCTCTGCTCTCAGTCCTGTAAGAAGCCCCTAGACTAAGTTCAATGGTGCCCCATGTCCTGGGTCCCACGCTGGTTATACAAGAGCTCTGCCTCCTTTC